>QJPP01004332.1:0-84462 GCA_003996215.1 Jaltomata sinuosa
CTTTATATGCCATGGAAATGGTATGATCACACACAAAATGGTATGATCACACACAATAGCTGCCCCGCAGCTCACAATCAATCTATCGACCCTGCACAGGCCCACAGCTACTCAACAAGCATAACCAGCCTATAAGGATATTTCTATGCCCGGGACTCGCGGACATTCCCAAAATCCCACCTTCAATGTTCCAGAGTCAACAAGGCCTCACAGGACCACAAGGGTAAATAAAATATATCGGCAAATACTACAAGCAACGGAGAAACAAAAGAAGGCGGACGTGAATAAAGCGATCGAGGTCTGTGGTACCAACCTAATAAACCAACCCAAGGATGCTCATTAATACAATTTTATTCTATATATGCGGAGTCTAGAGAAAATAAACCGTAACCTACCTGTCGTCCGACGATAAGCTGCTAAAACGATGGTTTCCGAGCCGGAACCACTCCGAGAACCTCCAAAATAAAATTAAACTTGAATTCGGGCTTTTGAATAATTTGACGTAGATAATTGACTTCCCTTTTTAATCAACGTGCAGCTATGCACCTCTGCCTAATACCTATAAGCTGTATGGATATGTGCAGCAAAAGGATATGAATGCTTGCTAAAGCTATCCATGCTAATGCTGCAAGTTCCAATGATGCCACCACTTAGGTATGGTCATGGTGTCCACTCCCTCCACTTCCACGTGGAGGTAGAGGTGGCACCAAGCTATTCATTCCCCAATACGTATATATTCGGGTATTGCATAAGTTCGTAGTATAATAAATATAATATTTTAAATATTCCATAATTCATAGAAAATTATTTCAAACAAAACCTACTATATTATAATAATAATTTTCAACATAATTAAATTTACTATCTCCGTTAAAATATTACAATGAATAAAAACTTTATAAATTAAATACATATACAATTATATCGTAACAAAATATTTTTCATAAACCTTTAAAATATTTTGAAAAGGCAATAATAATATAATTTTTACCAAATTCAACTTTTAAATAAAATATTTTCAAATACACGCACGATGCTAAAAAAATTCTTAAGCTTAGGCTCGTAATTCACCAACGCACGATTTTGATACTCAAGAATTCTCTCGGGATCCTCCCTTATGTTTTATCACTGTTTCAGAACTGAAATGGCGTTTTAAAACGTGAAGTTGAGGCTTAAATCGAGTTTAACCCGACCCGGTTAGCGATCCGTTTCGCAACCCGTTTTCTGCCAGACAGTCCGCGGTAAAACAGTCATAACTTTTTACTCCAAGATTAGTTGGACGTGAGGTTTTGTGCGTTGGAAACTAGAATCGTAGACCTTCGATTTGGTATTTTGGGGGACTTCTAACTCTTTATATATTGGGAGAAAACCCCTGAGACATTTGACCCAAAGTTCAGGAAATTCGTTAAAGAATTTACGATAACTTTTGTCGATTTGCTTGACTTCAAACTTATACGTGGAAATGTTACCCAACTGAACTGAATCCCACTGCAACACATGAGACTCATCTGAGACATACCGACGCAACATCGAAACATGAAATACAGGATGTATAGCTGAAAACATCAGAGGCAAGGCTAGCTGATAGGCAACGCTACCAACCCTCTGAAGAATCTCAAACGGCCCAATGTACCTGGGGCTAAGCTTGCCCCGCCTACCAAATCTCATCATGCCCTTCATGGGCGATACACGGAGAAACACCAAGTCACCGACACTACTCCAAGCACGAGCCTACGATCGGCATAGCTCTTCGTGCCTGCTCTGAGCTGCCCGAAGTCTATCCTGAATCACTCGGACTCGGTCTAAGGAATCTCGAAGCAAATCTGTGCTCTGTGGCCCAGCACTAAAACCATCAAACCAACCTACCGGTGATCTGCAACACCTGCCATACAAAGCCTCAAAAGGTGCCATGCCGATACTCGAATGGAAGCTGTTATTATAAGCAAACTCTGCCAAGGGAATAAACTGATCCCAAGAACCTCCAAAGTCAAGAACACAGGCTCGAAGCATGTCCTCCAAAATCTGAATGGCCCTCTTGGACTGGCCATCTGTCTGAGGGTGGAAAGCGGTACTAAGATGAACCTCTGTACCCAAATCTCGCTAAATAGCCCTCCAGAACTAAGATGTGAACTGAGTGTCGCGGTCTGAAATGATAGATGCTGGGACCCCATGCAACCGAACAATCTCACGAAGGTAGATCTGAGCTAACCTCTCTGCACCATAAGAAGTCTGAACTGGCAAGAAATGTGCTGACTTAGTCAGCCTATCAACAATCACCCATATGGAATCAAACCCATGAGAAGTACGAGGAAAACCAACAAAAAGTCCATAGTAATCCCTTCCCACTTCCACTCAGGAATGGAAAGTCACTGCATCAAACCACCAGGTCTTATGTGCTCGAACTTAACCTGCTGACAGTTCAAGCACCGAGATACAAACTCCGCTATATCCCGCTTCATTCCACTCCACAAGTAAAGCTACCTCAAGTCTCTATACATCTTTGATGTGCCAGGGTGAATGGAGTATCTAGTACAATGTGCCTCGTGAAGTATCAACTGAATCACATCACTAATCCTCGGAACACAAAGGCAACCATCAAACCTCAGAACCCCATCTGAATCTATAGTAGCCCGACTGGTCTCACCCTGAACAACCTGGTCACGAAGGTCACACAACTGCTGATCCTCAAACTGACGACTCTGAATCTGATCAATCAAAGTAGAACGAACCTCAACACTGGCGAGAACTCTGCTAGGATCCGACAAGTCAAGCCTAACCAAACGGTTAGCCAAGGACTGGATGTCCCAGGCCAACGGTCGCTCTAAAACTGAAAGAGAAGCTAGGCTACCCATACTTACTGCCTTCTGGCTCAAGGCATCCGCTACCACGTTTGCCTTGCCCGGATGATACAGAATAGTGAAGTCATACTCCTTCAGTAACTCGACCCATCTCCTCTGTCTCGAGTTCAACTCCCGCTGACTCGTGATATACTGAAGACTACGGTGATCGGTGAAGATATCACAGTGAACTCCATATAAATAATGCCTCTAGATCTTGAGCGCGAAAACTACCGCTGCCAACTCTAAGTCATGAGTGGGGTAGTTGCGCTCGTGAATCTTCAGCTGCCTCGACGCATATGCTATTACTTGGGAGTGTTTAGAATGATCTTTCCTTGGACAGTTCTTCCCGAGGGAGTAAAGGCAAGTGAAGGCCGAGGAGTTTGTGAACTTGAGACAAGGGTCTATGATAGTCCAGGAGTAAAGTTTGAGGTTCACACAGCTCTCCAGATACGCTCCTGCTATAGTAGTGAACCCGCATGATCAGATGAGTAAATTTATTTATGGGGTTTCAGATATGGTGAAGAAGGAGTGTAGGTCTGCTATACTGTTGAGTGATATGAATATTACTAGACTCATAACCCATGCTCACTAGATTGAGGGAGACAAGATTAGGGAGATTGCTAGGGAGAACAAGAGGGTTAGATCCGAGGGTTCATGTGTAATCCATCAGAGGTCTGGTGGCGTACATCGCTCCTCATTTAGAAGAAGTTATCAGGACCCATTCATTCTTCTGGTAGTGCTCCTACCCAGGCCCCAAGGCCTCGTCATGATCAGATTGGTAGGGGATTTGGTTCCTATTCGCAATCACAGGGGAGTGTTTCTAAGGGATCTTCCTATCCTATTTGCAGCAAGTATGGGAAGAATCACTCGGGAGAGTGTCGTTTGGGCACATGTGCATGCTTTGGATGTGGATAGGCTGGACACATGATTAGAGATTGTCCTTTAGCTAAGAAGGGGCAGGGAGGTAGTAGGGCTCAGTCTGCTCTAGCAGCCCCATGAGTTCGACCATCCCATCAAGGCACAACTTCTAGTTTTGGTGGTCAGCGCCAGAATCTCCTTTATGCCATGTCCTCTTGGTAGTACCTGGAGAGTTCCTCAGATGTTGTCACTGGTATGTCAAAAGTCTTCTCTCTTGATGTATATGCTTTGTTGAACCCCAGTGCATCCCTATCTTTTGTGACCCTTTATGTAGCATGCAAATTTGAAATTCTTCCGAAATCGCTTTTAGAACCCTTTTGTGTGTCTACTTCGGTTGGTGAGTCAGTCCTAGCCAAAAGAATCTACCAAATTGCCCTATCTCAGTCCTTCATAGAGTCACTTCAGCAGATTTAGTAGAGTTGGAGATGACTGATTTTGATGTTATTTTTTGTATGGATTGGTTGTATGCTTGTTATGCTTCAGTTGATTGTCGTACTTGAGTTGTCAATTTCAAGTTTATAAATGAACCCGTCTTAGAGTGGCAAGGTAGTCCCCCAACCTTGAAAGGTCATTTCATATCTTATCTTAAGGCTAGAAAGATGATTTCAAAGGGTTATGTTTATCATATAGTTTGGGTTATAGACATGGATTCCAAAACCCTATCTCTTTAGTTTGTTCCTGTTGTGAATGAGTTCCCATAAGTGTTTCCTGAAGTCCCTCCCGAATGGGAGATCGACTTTGGAATAGATCTTTTTCTAAATACGAATCACAGCTCTATTCTCCCTATAAAATGGCTCCCGCAGAGCTTAAAGAGTTAAATGATCAGTTGAAGGATCTTCTTGATAAGGGTTTCATTAGGCCTATCATTTCTCCATGGGGTATCCCGATTTTGTTTTTGCGGAAGAAAGATGGTTCCCTCAGAATATATGTTGACTACCATCAATTGAACAAGGTCACAATCAAGAATAAGTATCCTATTCCTAGGATTGATGACTTGTTCAATCAGCTTTAGGGTGCTAGGTTCTTCTCCAAAATCAACCTTAGATCTGGTTATCATCAGCTTTGTATTTGAGAGTGTGATATTCCGAAGATAACTTTTAGGACTCGGTATAGTCATTATGAATTTATTGTGATGTCTTTTGGTCTAACGAATGCTCTCGCAGCTTTTATGGATTTGATGAACCCTGTGTTCAAGCAGTATTTGGATATGTTTCTTATTGTTTTCATTGATGATATTCTTATCTATTCTCGGAGTGAGGAGGAGCATGTGGACCATTTAAGAGTGGTGTTGCAAACCCTCAAGAATCGACAGTTATTTGCTAAGTTTAAACAGTGTGAGTTCTGGATGCAGTCTGTTGATTTTCTAGGTCACATTGTGACTACAGATGGTATTCGTGTTGATTCTCAAAAGATCGAGGCAGTAAAAAACTGGCCTAGACCCATCTCTCCATATGATATCAGGAGCTTCTTGGGTTTGGCTGGTTACTACAGGAGGTTTGTGGAAGGGTATTCTTCTATTGCTGCCCCTTTGACTCGATTGACTCAGAAAAAAGGTAAAATTTTAGTAGTCCGATCTATGTGAGAAGAACTTTCAAGAATTGAAGACTAGATTGACCACAACTCCAATGTTGGCTCTACCCGAGGGACTAAATAATTTTGTTGTGTATTGTGATGATTCTAGGATTGGTTTGGGTTGTGTTTTAATGCAGCATGTTAAATTTATTTCTTATGCTTTGACATAGCTTAAGACTAATTAGAAGAACTACCCTACTCATGATCTTGAGTTAGCAGCCGTGGTCTTTGCTTTGAAGATTTGGAGACACTAATTGTATGGTGTTCACGTGGATGTATTCACCGATCATAAGAGTCTTCAGTATGTGTTCACTCAAAAGGAATTGAATCTTCATCAAAGGAGATGGCTTGAGCTGCTTAAGGATTATGACATGAGTGTCCTTTACCATCCGGGTAAGGCGAATGTTGTAGCGGATGCACTTAGTAGATTGTCTATGGGTAGTGTGTCTTCAGTCAAAGAAGGGAAGAAGGAATTGTTTAAGAAGGTTCACAAGCTTGCTTGGTTGGGAGTTCACCTTATGGACTCGATAGAAGGTGGTGTTATTGTTCAGAATGGTTCCAAATCATCTCTGGTAGCTGAAGTGAAGACAAAGCAAGACATTGATCCTATTTTGATTCAGCTAAAGGGTGCAGTCCTTCAGCAAAGGGTTGAGGTTTTCTCCTAAAGGGGAGATGGTGTGCTTCGTTATCAGGGTCAATTGTGTGTGCCAGATGTAGATGGGTTGAGACAGCAGATTTTGACTGAGTCTCACAGTTCTAGATATTCTATTCACCCTGGTGCCACCAAGATATACCGTGATCTATGGGAAGTCTATTGGTGGAATGGTATGAAGAGGGACATAGTCGGTTTTATGGATTAGTTTCCCAACTATTATCAAGTAAAGGTAGAGCATCATCGACTGGGTGGCATGATTCAGGATATTGACCTTCCTACTTGGAAGTGGGAAGCAATCAATATAGACTTCTTTACAAATTTTCCTCGTACTCGAAGGCAACATGATTCCATTTGGGTGATTGTCAACAGGATGACCAAATCAGCCCACTTCCTAGCTGTCAAGACTACAGATTCAGTGGATGATTATGCCAGACTATATCCAGGAGATAGTCCGATTGTATGGTATCCTATTGTCCATCATTTCAGATAGAGGTACTCAATTTACCTCCCAGTTTTGGAGATTGTTTCAGAGAGGTCTTGGTACTCAGGTGAAGCTTAGCACAACTTTTCACCCTCAGATGGCCGTCCAGGCAGAGCATACTATTCAGACTTTGGAGGGTATGTTGAGAGCTTGTGTGATTGATTTCAAAGGTAATTGGGATGATCACTACCTCTTATCGAGTTTACCTACAACAACAACTTTCACTCTAGCATCCAGATGGCCCCTTATGAGGCACTTTATGGTCGGAGGTGTAGGTCTCTTATTGGTTGGTTTGAGGTAGGTGAGGCAATCTTGATTGGACCAGATTCAGTTCATGAGGCTATGGAGAAGGTTCAACATATTTAGGAGAGGTTGAAAACCACTCAGAGTTAACAGAAATCATATGCGGATGTAAGGAGAAGGGAATTGGTATTTGAGGTTGATGATTGGGTTTTTCTGAAGGTGTCACCTATGAAGGGTGTGATAAGATTTGGCAAGAAAGGGAAGCTTAGTCCCTATTTTATGGGTCCTTATAAGATTCTGAGGAGAGTTTCTAGTGTTGCTTATGAGTTGGATTTGCCATCGAATTTAGAAGAGGTTTATCCGGTTTTCCATATTCCCTTGTTGAAGAAGTGTGTGGGTGATCTGACCTTAATTGTCCCTTTGTAGGACGTGGGTGTGAAGGATAGTCTCACTTATGAGGAGGTTCCCATGGAGATCCTTGATCATCAGATTCAGAGGTTAAGAAACAAAGAAGTCGCTTCGGTAAAAGTCCTTTGGAGGAATCAGCTAGTTGAGAGAGCTACTTGGGAAGCAGAATCAGCCATGAAAGCCAAGTACCCTCATCTATTCCCTTCGATTTTGTTTCAGCTTGAGGTAATAGTTTCCTCCTTAGTATGTTCCTCTGATTCCATTCCATCAGGTTTTCTCATGATCCTAGCATGTATTCATGTTTTTGAAGTTGATTCAGTCATGTTTATAAGGTGAAAAGTTCAGTTTTCATGTTTATTCCTTGGTTTCCATGTTTTGTTATTGGTTGGGCTGTTGTTATCTCCAAGATTCCTTGATTAGTCTTCATTCGAGGATGAATGATCCCAAGGGGAGATATTGTAACACCCCAAAATTTGATCCAGCTTTTAAACTTAAGAAATCTGAAAATTCTGAACTTTTCAGAAATGATGGGTCCAAACCACTGATCATGGTTTGAACCATGAGTCGTGGAGTGGATCCGTGGTTTAAGTCTGCCAGGATCAGACTTTGGTCTGAGAACACGAGTTGGTTCTACGGACCATAGTTCAGTCTATGGCCCATCCTGTCAACTCGTGGAAGCAGACCTGAGGACTGACTGATTCCCAAGAACCACGAGTCAAGATGACGGACCATAGTTTAAATTACGGGTCCGTACTATTGACTTGTGGGACATGATCAGAGGCCTTCCAAATCCCTTAAGAATGACAAATTGGTTCTACGAATCGTAATCCATTCTATGGGTCCGTCCTGTTGACCTGTAGAATATCTTCAGCAGTCTAATTGTTTGCCCAGGAACCACGAGTAGGAACCACGAGTGGGAACCACGAGTCGTGGTTCAAACTATGACCTGTGGAATTGACCAGTGATTTCTGAAGCCGACCCCTTTTATTAGCTTTTCTTAATTAAATCCCAGGGTTATTTTCATAATTACCCACTCTTATAACTTCTAAGTGAGGTCGTTTTGGCCACTTTTAGTAGGTTTTTTACACCTATTAACCTAAGTCCCTTCTCATTACCTCATTTATCTTGCAAAAAGGGAAAAGAACCTCTTCAAGCCCCAAGTCTCAAGCTCCAAGTTCAAGTCTCCTTTCTTTTCAATTTCAAGTGGGTTAGCTTCAATCAAGGTATGTGGGTAATCAACAATGGGTTCCTTTCACCCTTTGTCCAAAACCCGTAATTTTTATTTTGATTTCATGAACTTTCAAATTAGGGTTCTTACCCAATTCTTATGGGTTTTGCTATAAATTGTCTTTTCATGTTTCTATTATGAAATCTATACTAAATTGCATGGGTTTTTACATGTGAACTCCTATTTTATGAATTTAAGGCTAATTATGATAAATCCTACATGCATGAATTGATTTAAGAAAATTTGGTATTTGATAGCATGTTTTTCATGGATTTTCAAGCAAGTGCATGCCTAGTTCCTATGTTCTATGAAAATATATGTTATTATGAAATTGAACTAGAGTCATGCAAGTTTTGAAGGTATAAACTATTATGCAATGCAAGACACCCGATGTGCCATCAATGCTCGTGAATTATTTTCTAAACTAAGATTCGTGAGTAGTATGAAGATCCGGGTTATGAGCATGTTCATGGAAAAGCTTGACATCTAGATATGTCACATGTATGTGAGCCTTATGTTATATGTTTTGGGAGTGGTATTTAGCACCGAGCGATGAGGGTTCTAGATAACCCAAGTCCAAAACTACGTTGTCACCGTAGGTTGCCTTCCGTGGCTTATGAAAGGATCCTTATGACATGATTATAACTTTGGCCGGTTAGGAAATCCTTTTTCAGCGTGGGTGCATGACACTGGACTCCATGTAGCTCAGCATGGTTTATGTCGGTTAAGAGAAACTCCCACATGTTTATTTTTAAGCTAATAAATTACATGATACTCTACTATGAATCTTGACTTTATTTCAATTTTTTATGCCTTATATCTTGATATTTATTTGTACTATTTCTTTATATGTATTAACTCATTTCAAGCATGTTTTAAGTATGTTTTATCATGATCACGCATATCTCACATACTCGATACATCCTATAGTACTGATGCATATTTTGTGTTACATCATTTTGATGATGCAGATTCAGGTTCCCTCCCTCATGCACGTGGCTAGAGTTCGCAGGCCGTTTCCAGTCAGTGTTGGTAAGTCCTCATTATTCGAGGGCTAGTTATGATTCTAGCTAGTTTTTGGTTATTTACATCCATACCTTGAGTTAGCTAGGGTCTTGTCCTAGTAACTCCTTATGTCATGTGTAGAGGCTTTTCAAACATAGACAGTATTCGAGTCTTCTTCGAATTATGTTTATCTTGATTTTATCTTATGGATTGAGTTTTCTAGTTTTTTTATACTTTCGCTATGCTTACTTGATATGCTTGAGTTATGCTATGACCAAGGGTTAACTTGGGATACTCGTGGTCCCGGGTCCTGTGTCACCTCCAAGGGGTAGCCTCGGGGTGTGACAGAAAATGACCTTAGGCCCTTTTTGATATCCACTTCACCCAAATGACTTCCCTCGACATCAATCCTAGTGAACTCCTTTGAGCTTGTGACCATTCTTCAGCACCTTGTTTAACACCTTGACCTTTTTAGAACCTCTATTTTGGCACCCGTACTCCCTAATTGCTTGAAAGTGAAAAGTAGGCTAAAAGCCTAAGTTTGGGGGGGGGGGAATGAAAAGACAACATAGGCAAATGCCTAAGTTTGGGGGTGTATGGGATCATAGAGGAGAATAAAAAGGATGCACTTAAAGTGCAAGGTAGCACCTTGAAATTGAATTGAAAAATTTGCTCCAAAAGTTCTATCAAATGAGAAAAATGAAAAGAAAGAATTGGTGCTACCACACGAAGCTGATACAAGGAGTTTTTAATTATCATGATTGAAAAGGAGAAGCTTGGGTTGTGTGGGGAGAAATAAGGTGAAGTCAAAGTCAAAAATGTGAGCGGTGTTTGAAATGACAACAAAGAGCTAGAGCATAATTCATTCCTTACCTTGTGGGTATCTTTCTTGAGGACAAGAAATAGATCAAGTTTGGGGGTTTGATAAGTGGGTAATCTACCAACTCATTAAGCCTTTTACTCATGAATTATTGCTATATTTTGACAAGATTTAGAGGTTTTTATAGCCTTTATTGATGTCTATGTAGGTACTTATGGTCAAGGATAAGAAATAAGGAAACAGACACAAAAAGAGCCAAAAAGGAGTGAAGTGTGAAGTGATAAAACAAGACAGAGATCCCGCTGAGATATGCGGTGCTCGTGCGACACATACTTGCCTTGGTGCGGACCGCACCTCCCACAACATGGAGCTCAAAGTTCACTGAAGTATCTGCTAAGGGGTGCAGTCACTATGCAATGCGCAAAATGTCTTGTGCGCACCACACCCCACTCAGCATAAAGCTTCTAAATCGGCTTAAGTTACTGGATCACTGAAGAGGGTGTGCGATGCGCACATGATGACATGCGAACCGCACGTCACACAGCACACCACTCGAACACCACTCAAAGGGAATTTTTATCCAAATTTATATGACATTTTGGGAATGTTTATATACCCAATTTAGGCACAATTGTAAAGAGTTCAGCTAGCACAGAGTTTTAGAATTTTTTCTTGGATTTGTGAACATGTTTTCCCTTCTAAGAACTAGGAGAGGGTTTCTCACAATTCCTTCTTCCAACTTCTTAGAACAACCATTTGTGTACAAAATTGAGCTTGGATATTGAGAAATTTAGCTTAAATGGAAGGGAAATTGAATTATCCATTTGGCATATCTTTTTCCTTAAGCATGAGTAGCTAAACCTCTTATCTAGGGATGTGTTGATGATGAGTACTTGATAAATGGGTGTGGGTGTTGTTAATTCTTGCTTATAAATGCTTATTTGATATGGGTCTAGTGATTTCACCATATTTTAACTCCAAAATTGGTGGTTGCAAACATTGATTTTTCTTACTTGGTTATTGTTTTTCTTGAAAGATGAGATCATAGCTTTGGATGTGAAATCTCTAGTAGGAACTTGGGCTTCCACTTAGATTGAGGCTAGATATAGCTCAAATCAACGGAATCACCCACTTAAGGGTCTAAAGCTAGAAATAGTATGACCTCCCTAAATAATAGCTTGGTTGTTTATTGATTAATCAATAGTGCTTGACTTAAGGCTGTTGAATATATGGTTGTTGATCGAGAGATAAGTAATCATATTTAAAACCAGGGTTACCGATGTTAGTTAGTATCAATTTTCATGAATAATAATTCACCCTATCCTATGTTCAAGTCACATTTGACACACATCCCTAGTTGTACTCTCTATTGACTACACCCCGTTTACTTTATTGCTTTATTGTGTTGAATTGGAAAATTGTGATTGATTCCCAATTCCCCCATTTTTTATATATTACTCACTCTCGTTGTGAACTCTATTTTATAATCACTTATGCTAAACTCTAAATCTCTGTGGGATCGACTCCGACATCTGTTGGGACTTATAAATGTGTTTTTCTCTGACGGTCTCCGATACCTCTTAATAGGAGAGAACGTTTGAGCTTTATCAGTAGCCCATTACTAACCGTTCTAGGCTACGAGAATTGGTTCACCTTCTAGGGAGTTGTTGGTGCCATCATGACCTGAGAAATCAGATCATGACAGCAACAAATGGATGACAAGGTAAGAATAATCAAGGATCATCAGAAAATTGCTTTAGATAGACAAAAGTCTTATGTTGATCTTAAGAGGCGTGAAATTGAGCACCAAGTCCGCGATAAGGTATTTTAAAGGTGTCTCCACGGAAAAAGATTATGGGATTTGGCCAAAAAAGAAAACTTAGCCCTCGATTTATTGGACCATATGAAGTACTTAAGAGAGTTGGCCTAGTTGCTTATAAATTAGCTTTTCCACCTGAGTTAGACAAGATCCACAATATCTTCAATGTTTCTATGCTTAGAAGATATCGCTTAGATCCATCTAATGTTCTCCCTGTTGAATCTGTTGAGGTTAATTTTGACTTGCCATATGAAGAAGAACCTATACAGATCTTAGCGCATGAAGTAAAAAAAACATAAAAACAAGAGAATTCCCTTAGTAAGGTATTTGGAAAAATCATTCTTGCAAAGAAGACACCAGGGAACGAGAGGCGGATATACGAACTCAATATCCGCATTTGTTTTGGGATTAGAATAAGGTAAATTTTGGGGGGAAATTTCTATAAAGGGGAGATAGTTGTAACACCCCAAAATATACAAGCTAACATTTGCACTTAATTTGACCATATTTTGATAAAAAGGAATGAACTCTACTTCATGTTTTCTAAACTCGAATTTTGTGACATTTGAGAATTCGCTTAACTTGAATTGTAATGCTATTTTAAGATATTGTCTTGGGATATTTATGTACACTACTAAACTATATTTATCTTATAAACAATAGTAAAATAGAAGGTATATTTGACATTTGGGGTCAACCAACTTTATATTTGGGCAGCCAACTTTTTAATTATTTATTCTAGAATATACATCAAGTTTGTGTGTAGAATATTACAAATCCTCTTGTTATTTCGTTTCTTCCATCTTAAGAAACCTTTATACACTCTTCTAACCAGATTCTCCTAGCTAATCAACCATCATATGTTGTTCCTTTTGGTTGAAACTCAAGGACATATCCTCCTTTGTGGTAAGTAATCAAAACTCAATTTTGGAACTGTGTAGCTGTTAGTATTTTAGCATATCTCATTGTGTAGAGATCCATTTTGAGTGAACAAATATATTTTTGAGAGATAAAAAATAACTCTACAATGCTTGTGTTTATGTCAAAAGCAGAGTTTGTTGTTATGGGATCAAAAAAGGGGACACAATACAGGGAAAGTTTTGCCAAATTTTTTCAATTTAGAAACCTTATATGTACTGTTGTTAGTATTTCGTGATAGTTACATTTATAGGGCCATTTGTAGTGGTGAAAGTCGAAATAGTAGTGAAAATGAGGGTTCCAGTAGACGAACTCGCACAAAGGGCAGTGATTTAACTATAAGAGAAAGTTCTAATGATCTCGAGGTAACTCAAAAATACAGACATTTGTGGGTTCAATGCGAAAATTGTTATGGATTAAATTATAAGAAATTTTTGAAATCAAAAATGAATATTTGTGAACAATGTGGATATCATTTGAAAATGAGTAGTTCGGATAGAATTGAACTTTTGATCGATCCGGGTACTTGGGATCCTATGGATGAAGACATGGTCTCTCTGGATCCCATTGAATTTCATTCGGAGGAGGAGCCTTATAAAGATCGTATTGATTCTTATCAAAGAAAGACAGGATTAACCGAGGCTGTTCAAACAGGCATAGGCCAACTAAATGGCATTCCCGTAGCAATTGGGGTTATGGATTTTCAGTTTATGAGGGGTAGTATGGGATCCGTAGTCGGAGAGAAAATCACCCGTTTGATTGAACACGCTGCCAATCAAATTTTACCTCTTATTATAGTGTGTGCTTCTGGGGGGGCGCGCATGCAGGAAGGAAGTTTGATTTGACCTTCTTAAATGACTGAATATTAAATGAGTATTTGATTATGTATTCAAGGTGTTTATACTCTTGTATAATCTAATGGAATTTATTTGAGAAAGTTGACGCATTTGTTGATTTATGATTTAAACTCTTCAAGTTGTGGTAGGGTTGTTTATATGCTAAAAATCCAAGGTTTGTATATAAACTTGAACTTGTACTCTCATTAATTGTTGGAGTATTTTGATAATTTTATTGGAACATTCATTTGGTTTCTCGTGACCTTATATCATCATATTGGTATTTTTAAATTATTGTGAGATATTTATTAATTCTCCCACTAATACGGATTGCTCGATCATTCTGGATTTTTATTGGGACTTTGTACTTCTTGTGGCAGTGACTATGTCGTTGTATCAACATGCCTCTTGATTTGGATCTTTTTCCATCTTGAGTTTAGATTTTTGGTTCGTCTTAATTATGGAAAGTATCCATTTAAGTATGAACTACCATTTTTAACATGGTTCTTGATTCTCTTGATTATTGGGTTTCAATCTTACTTGAGACAGGGGTTCGGTCCTTCTTGATATTTGATTATGCTTGGTGTGATGGCATAACGTACATATTGGATGAAAATTATTATTTGACATCTCGTGAAATAGTTCTATGAACTTTCTTGACACTTGGGCCTCTGAATGCCGAATTTGATACTTGTAATATACTTGTTTACTTGATTTCTATTAATATGTTATATTTGGCTTGTAACTTAAATTTTGTAACTTGTTTGGCTATTTTAGGGTGTGTAAGCCTATGTTTTGTAATGTACTAAAATTATATTTTGTTTTGTAATTATGTAAAAAGGAAGAACTACCTAGCTCTTGATACTCAAAAGTTTGATAATTTGTCACATGAGTTTATAGTGGTGTGAAATAACAAGTGAAAGTTTGTACAATACATGCTTTACTATTGGAGAAAAGTTCCACTATCACGAATTGAAAATCTTATATTATTTTTACTCGGAAATATATGAAGTATTAAATGGCAAATTATTTTACTTTTAACTCTTTCTGAATGAGCCTAATTGCGCTATTAATTGATGATGAATATGTCTTAAATTAAGCTATTTTAACATTATAAATTTTATATTTGATTTTATTTCAGAAGTGGCATCCTCCCAAGAGGGTCTCTACACACATTCTTCTTCACAACACCAATACTACTCATCCATTCATTGTACATCCTTTGCCTAACTAGATTCATAACCTTGCAAATATTATGGGTCCTCTCATCAAAATTATAAAGCATAGACTAGATTTGTCAACCCTGACTACGTTATCCTTCCGGTCACAACCTATACTTGATCTTTACTAACACAATGACATCCATCATAAACTTCTTACCTAGTTCAAGCATACTTCTAAGTCAAATTAACCAACAATCCTTTTTCTACTTTCTACCATAAAATCTACACAAGTCTTGCTATACCTCACTCAACACCAAAGGACATACCACCATATTACTCAATTGATGGATATATAACTCAAGCTACATACTTCAATCAATCACTATCCCCACTTTTGGCTTCTACACTTCTGACTTCATATTTCTTGTTGGGGTAATTCTACTACTTATGACTTACAACACCCCAAATAACACTACACCTCGGGTGGAAATACTACCCAAGAATTTAGAGAAATATTTTCCCCCTTTAAGGTGTCATCTGTAACAAAGTTATGAAAGGGATCTGAGAGTACATCCTATTGTAGGCTCAAACGCATAAATCCATATCAACAAGAGTGCATTCTTTCACTTCAATAGACTTAAATGCACTAGTGGGCTCCTCTCAAGCCCTTGTGCAATCTTTGGAATTTCTTATGGCTTTATCGGAAAGCACCATATTGATAAGAATCTGAGCTTCACTTCTTCTATCACCTCGAAGATGAGGAGTAGTCGGCAAAAATAAGAGCAATAACTAATTTGGATATGTTTCTTATGTGACTACTCTATTGCTCAATCTAGAGTATGAAAAAATAGAAACGTTTTCTTAAATGTATGTAGTCCCTCATTTATTGAAATGGGGCCCTCATAACCATAGACAAGATCCTACTGACATAGTTTTATAGACTCCCTAGGATATTTGAACTCGGTGCTCTAATACCAAGTTTATCACACCCCAAGCATACACCTTGGGCGGGACTGACACTCAATGCCATTGTTGGCACGAGCGTACCCTTGGTCGGTCATACAACAAGAACTGACACCAAAAAATAAGCAGAAGATCTGAAAATATGTAATAAGATTCGATATTTAAATCCATGAAAATGCTTTTATAAAAGTAATGACATTTATAGTCAAACTGAATTCTAAAACATAATACTAAACTAACTGATCAACTGACTATCTATAAAGCCTCTAATGACATAATGTAGTACTTTATACTGTGACAAGACCTCCAGTTTACCTTTATGTAATAAACAAACAGTTGAACTAGACTACAAAATAAACCCACTAAAAAATAAGAGGGCTCACCCAAAGCTAAGAACAAGCCTACTTGTCATGACCCAATTTCTCAGGTCATGATGGCACCTACAACCCCTATAGGCGAACCAGTCCTCGTACCCCAAAATGGTTAGTAATGGTCTACTAGCTACTAAGAAAGCAAAAGAAAAAAATATAAGCAGTAGCAAGAGATAAAGTAGAGGAATAAAGCAACAGGAATATATATATATAAATAGAGGAAAACTAAACCATCCACGACATGGTATCACAGTATAAGAGCCGCTACTACATAACCAGAGTACAATAAGGTCCCAAAGAATATATACATATGTCTCTGAATAAAAAAAGAGTACATAGTACAACAGAGGAGATAAAAGCTAAGCCCCGGCCATCAGGAGCTCACTGTAAGTCTCGTATGATCCAAAAGCACTCCGCACGAGTCTCCATGAGTAAACGATGATGGCCCACACTAGTATCTGCACCAGGAAGATGTAGAGTGTAGTATGAGCATCAATTGCAAAGCAACGGGTACCCAGTAGGCATCATAAGCCGAGTGAGCACATATAAGATATAAAAGCAATAAATAGCAAAAAACAAAGAAGGTAGTCACAAAAACAAACTGATAAGTACACAAAACCTAGCACAAATAGAATACAAGGAGAAAACAATCATGCTCGACTAGCTACTAGAAATATATATAACAGATCATACGTGAAGGAAAGTATAACGCACTTGGATCCTTGCAACAACAATATATATAATAAAGAGAGTTTAGGAAGAAAGGTGGTATACCGGTAACTCAAGTACAAAGGGAAGGAAGGAAAGCAAACAACATAATCATGCTTGAAACAATACTACTAATCAATTCACGCTAATAACACAACCCTCAAATACGAATAATCGAACAAGAATTCAACTGTAACCATAACAAGAACCAGTACTACGATAGAATAATAATAATAAATCTACCTACAGTCCCAACGGGTGCCCATACACCCGAGGAACACATACAAGGGGAAAAAACCCTCTGACATCCCATAATATCAAAGCGTACACTCAACAAATAGTAAACAAGGGTGGAATCGTACACAAATAAATGATCTGATGCAATAGTATGAAAACCAGGTGTAACCATAGTATTGTATGTACCCCCTCCGGTGCTGATAAGCCGAGTAGGTAGAATCCATGGAAGGACGCACTCATATACCTCAACTGCCCTATATACCCCTCATCTGGCATAATTAGCACGCCCCTGGTCCATATCGACGAGGTCCATAGAGGTCCTTGACCACATACTCAATCTCAGAATCTCAAATATGATCGTTCGGAGTGTATCCGGATCCAAACTAGTAACCAAAATCTCTAAAATGAGTTGCCAGAGTCTATCTAGGTCTAAATCAGTAAATCAAGTTTCAAAACCCCTATAAGGGTGCCCGGGACATAACCAGGTCTAAGTCCATAGTAAAACAAGTATAGTGCTCGGCTCGACCGAGTCTAGTATATTCTCAAATCAATAGCAAAATATGTCTAGCACTACTGCATAACCGAGTCTATTATAAGTGTGAAAACATGATAACATCAACATTTAGTCTCTTTTACCCCAAGAAGATCTATAAAAGTCAGTTCCAAACCCTTTATAACCATTTTTACCATGATTGGGTCCTTGGGGACATGCAAGGTTTAGAAAACCATTTACAGGGGGCTCGCAGCCAAAATAGTTGTCAAACATGCAGAAAATATCTTTATATGGATGATAATGGTATGCCAAACGCAAACAATAGCCCAACGACTCATAATCAACCTATCGGCCCTGCACAGGCTCCAATCGCTCTACAACATAGATAACCAGCTCTACAATTGTAATACTAATGGTCGGGACTCACGAATATTCCAGAGTAACCCACCTTCTATGGTTCAGAGTTAAATACAAGGCCACACAGGGCCATAAGGGTATTACCACCAACTAAAAAAAATACTACAATGATATGAATGAAATAAGATGGACAAAAATGAAGCGGACAAGGTCTGGGGTGCCAAGCTAATAAAATGCAACCTAAGGATGTTAATTAGTACAATTATAGCCTATATACACAAAGTCTAATATGGAGAAGACCAAAACCTACCTATCATCCAACGATAAAATGTTGTAATGATGATGTCCAAGCCTGAACTGCTCCAAGAAGTCCCGAAAAGCAATCACACTATCAAGAAGGTAATATATGCATTAAAAGAAGACTAACAATACCCATGTTGCTAAAAGTATACCCGGGTTGAAATTTGGGTCGCAAGCAAGCTCGTGGGCCCCATAACCCAAAGTAGAAAATGAAAAAGCGCACAATGATCCCAACACTCCGATAAGTGCATGTTCGAAAAACTAGAAGAAATGGACTAGCAATAAGGGCTCAAACAACCCACAAACTAAGAGAATCAAGGAACGAAATTAAAAGGGAAAAACCAGAAATTAAGCAAGGAACTTACCGAATAGAAGTCAAGGAAATGATCACAGACCGAGAATTAACACCCTAGCACCCAGGAATGAAGCCACACAGAGGTTTGGGGAGCTTGAGCTCTATATCAATGGAGGAAGTCATTTAAATGGTAAAGAAAATTAAGGGAGAACTATTTATACTGCCAGGGGTCCTTCTTCGCGGTCGCAAAGGGACCCTACACAGTCGCGAGGACCATATTGGCTAGACCATCACAATTGCAAGGATTAGTCACATGATTGCTAAGAACACACAAAAAGGAACTACATCGCGGTCGCAAGGAGGGACCTCACGATTGCGTACAATAAAGGGGGATGGGTCTACAGGCCCTTCATCGCGATCGTGTGAAGGGACCCTCGTTGTCGCAATGCCCAAAGAGGCAGACCATAGTGATCACGTGGCAACCCTCGCAGTCGTGATTAAGTTCTGAGGCTTGTACCTGAAACAACAACCAACAGAAACTTAAGGCCAAAAAGTCTCTGGATAGGCCTTCGGGACTCATCCAAGACCCCGCGCATGCAAGCGAGCTATGCTACCGCACCAGAAATAGCATTTTAGACTCAACAAAATTAATGAAATTTCCAACGGAGGTTTATTTAAGGAAAAGTGGGCCCCACTCCCAAAACCAACTTTAGGCCAACTTTTCCAAAATGTAACTACATGGCCTAAAATGAGTCTAAAAGCCTCGGGACCTGAACCAAAGGTCCCTCTAGCCAAAAGTCGACATTCCAGAGCTAATAACGCTGATGGAATTTCCATCCGAGGTCGTCTTTTCCAAATGTTGACCAAAGTCAAACTCCCAAGTTCAACTAGCTAGAAAAACACAAAAGGCAACACAAAACTAAACTAGAAGCTCCCAAACCCCAACCAAGGGTCCATCCAAACTAAAATCCATGCTTCGGAGCTAATGAACCTGTTAGAATTTGATTCCAAGCACATTTACCAAGAATGTTGACCAAAGTCAATGATTTCCTAAGTTAAAGCTCTAAAATAGAGAAACGATCATAAAGACAAACCAAATGACTAGAGCACAGAGCCATCAGTCCCAGCAAGTCATAAATAACTTGGGGCCGCTACATAAATGCTCTAATAGTACAAAAAATGTGAAAATACAAGAATGACCCTTCATCATACACTACTAAAAGGGTCTTTCATCCTCGAAAGTCAAGAATAAGGGAGTACCTGAATGCTCAAACCTCTACGGATATTGATCATGCATCTCTCTCGATCTCCCAGGTAACCTCTTCGACCGGATATGTCTCCACTGAAGCATAACTACTGGTATCTCTCTAGACCTCAACCTCATGATATCTCTGACTAGAATAGCTACCGGCTCCTCAACAAAGGCCAAACAATCATCAAACTATACTGAATCCCACTGAAACACATGTGATTCATCTGGAACATACCTCCACAACATCCATATATGAAAGACTGGGTGCATAGCTGAAAACATCGGAGTCAAGGCTTATATATAGGCAACACTACACACTCTCTAGAGAATATCAAATAACCCAATATACCTGGGGATAAGCTTGCCCTGCCAAAAAAATCTCATCACGCCCTTCATAGGCGATACAAGGAGAAATACCAAGTCACCAAAACTAAACTCTAAGGCATGAAGTCTACAATCTGCATAGCTCTTTTGCCTTCCCTAGGCTGCCCAAATTCTGTCCTGAATTATTCAAACTCGGTATATAGATTCATGAAGCAAGTCTGTTCTCAGTGGTCTAGACTTTAACCCATCGAACAAACCCACTAGCGATCTGCAATGCCTACCCTACAATTCCTCAAAAGATGCCATGCTAATGCTTGAATGATAACTATTATTATATGCAAACTTTTCTAATGGCACATATTGATCCCATGAACCTCCAAAGTCAAGAACACAGGCTTGTAACATGTCCTTCAGGACCTGAAAAGTCCTCTCGGATTGGCCATCTGTTTGAGGGTGAATTGTGGTACTAAGCTGAACCTGTGTATCCAACTCTCACTGAACAATCCTCCAAAACTGAGATGTGAACTGAGTGTCGTGGTCTGAAATGATAGAGCTGGCACCCCATGCAAATGAACCACCTCATGGATATAAATCTGAGCCAACCTCTCTGCACTATAGGAAGAATGAACCGGTAAAAAGTGTGCAGACTTAGTCAGCCTATCAACAATCATCCAAATGGAGTCAACCCCTCGAGAAGTACGTGGCAACCAAACTATGAAGTCCATAGTAATCCCTTTCCATTTCCACTCGGGAATGGGAAGGCTCTGCATCAATCCACCAGGGCTCATGTGCTCGAACTTAACATGCTGATAGTTCAAGCATCGAGATACAAACTCCTCTATGTCCTGCTTCATACCACTCCACCAGTAGAGCAGCCTCAAATCTCTATACATCTTAGTTGTGCTGGGATGGATCAAATATCTAGAATAATATACCTCATGGAGAATCAACTGAAGCATATCCCTTACTCTCGGAACACAAAGGCGGCTATCAAATCTCTAAACACTATCAAAATCTAAAGTAGCCCTCCTGGCCTCGCCTTGAACCACCTGATCACGAATGTCACATAATGGCTAATCCTCAAACTTACGACTTCGAATCTGATCAACCAAATTAGAACAGACGTCAACACTAGCAAGAACTCTGCTAGAATTAGACAAGTCAAGTCAAACCAATTGGTTAGCCAAGGACTGGATGTCCAAGGCCAATGGCCGCTCCAAAATTGAAAGACAAGCCAAACTACCCATACTCACTGTCTTACGGCTCAAGGTATTCGCTACCACGTTTGCCTTTCCTGGATGATATAGAATAGTGAAGTTGTAGTCCTGTATTAACTCAATCCATCCCGCTGCCTAGAGTTTAGATCTCACTGACTCGTGATGTACTGAAGACTATGGTGATTGATGAAGATCTCACAGTGAATCCCATTTAAGTAGTGCCTCCAAATCTTGAGCGCGAAGACTATAGCAGCCAACTCTAAGTCATGAGTGGGGTAGTTGCACTCGTGAACCTTTAGTTGTGTTAATGCATATGCTATTACACGACCTTGCTACATGAATACACAACCAAGACCAACCACTGAAGCATCATAATATACTGAGAAGCCCTGACCCTCAACTGGAAAAGTCAACACTAGAGCTGAAGTCAATAAGGCTTTAAGCCTATGAAAACTGTCCTTGCACTGATTAAACCATTAAAATGGAACATCCTTCCTAGTCAGCCTAGACAATGATATTGCTAAAGAAGAAAACCCCTCGACGAAACTCATGTAGTAGTACCCTGCTAACCCAATAAATTTGTAAACCTTGGTAGGAGTAGTAGGTCTCAGCTAATCACGAACTGCTGAAATCTTCCCCGGGTACACTCTCAACCAATCACAAATTGCTGAAATCTTCCCCGGGTCCAATCTAATCCCATTCTTAGACACCACGTGTCCTAGAAATGCTACTGACTTAAGACAAAACTTACACTTTTAGAACTAGGCATAAAGTCAATGATCTCTTAAAGTCTGGAGTATAATCCTCAAGTGTTGCTCATGATCCTCCTCACTTCGCGAGTATATCAATATGTCATCTATGAAGACTATCAAAAATAAGTTGAAATACGCTCTGAAAACCCTGTGCATCAAGTCCATGAAAGCTGCGGGGGCATTGGTCAACCTAAAAGACATCACCAGGAACTCATAGTGTCCATAATATGTCCTGAATACTATCTTAGAGATGTCCTCCGCCTTAATCCTCAACTGGTGGTAGCATGACCTTAAATATATCTTCAAAAACACGATTGAACCCTAAAGACGATCAAACAAATCATCTATGCACAATATCGGATACCTATTCTTCACAGTCACCTTATTTATCTTCCTATAAACAATACACATCCGCATTAACCCATCCTTCTTCTTCACAAAGAGAACTGGAGAACCCCAAGGTGACACACTCGGTCTAATAAAACCCTTAGCTAATAAGCCCTAGAGTTAATCCTTAAGCTTCCTTAACTCATATAGAGCTATATGATATGGAGTAATAGGGATTGGCATGGTGCCAGGCTGCAACTCAATAGTAAAGTCAATATCTCTCTCAGGTGGAAAGCCTACCAGGTAAGTCAGAAACACATCTAGGAAATCTCTAACCACAGGAACCGACTCAAGAGAAGAAGTGTCAGCTATAGCATATCGGACATATGCTAGATAAGCCAAACATCCATGAGAAATCAACTTCCTAGCATGAAAGCAAGAAATGATCCCATATGGTGCGCGGCTAACAAAACCCTGTTACACAATCGGGGATACGTCGAGCATGGCTATGTTAATGGTTTTGGCATAGCAATCCAAAATTATTCGATGAGGAAATAACTAGTGCATGACTAGAATCACATCAAAATCTAACATGTCTAATATAATCAAGTCACCCCAAGTCTCCAAATCACCAACAACAATCATACAGGATCTCAAAGCCGATCCACTATTAAAGAATTACCTACTGGGGCTGAAGTAGATACAAGAACAGATAATTGCTCACTAGGCAACCCTAAACAAGGAACATAGTAGGCAGAAACATATGAACATATAGATCCAGGATTAAACAAAGCTAAAGCTGACTAGCGGCATACATAAATTGTACCTGTGATCACCGCATCTGAGGCCTCTACCTCTGGTCTACCTGGGACCGCATAAAAATGATAGAGACCTCCACCAGATTGACCGCCATCCCTACCACCTGTCCTACCATATTGGGAAATACCTTGACCCAGAATACCACCTTCTCTAGCCGATGGGTGCACTACACTGAGAGGTTGAGCCGGCTGAGCAATTGGCTGAACTATACCCTGCTGGGGGCAATCTCTGGCATAGTGACCGATGACACTGCACTCAGAGCAAGGCCCTGATGGCCTACCTTTCTGGGATGAACTAGCTGAATTGGTATGGCCACTGTGGCCTGATGCCCCAGAAGTTGTACCCCTCAAAGATTGACCACCGTAACCATGCTAACTGCTCTAACCCTAATCATACTGAGGCTCACCTGAGCCAAAAGCAATGGCTGAAATGGCCGGCTAGTCTGACCCTGAGGCTACTATTATTGATACCCTCGGCCCAACTAACCTGAACCTCTATCACCAAAATAGGAACCATTATAGCTTCCCTGATGTCGTGGCCTATTATCTCTGTCCCTCAGATCATGACAGTGTAAATCCTCCATAGTACAAACATGTTATGCAATAACGTGGAAGGATCACCCACTAACAACTAGTACCTTAGTGGTCTGCTTAAGCTTTGTCCATAACCCCCAAACAAACCGGCGAACTATGTCTTGCTCGGTAGGAATGATCATAGCCCCAAATAGAGCCAACTAATGAAAATGGGTCTCTTACTAAGACACGAACATAGATCCCTGCATCAGTCTGGTGAACTACTCTCTACGATGCTCACGATCACTCTAAGGTAAGAACTTAGCCATAAAGGCCTCATAAAATTATCTCCAAGTCAACTGAGGAGATGTAGATGGTCTGCAAGCAACCTGGACCCTCCACCACAACTTAGTTGGGCCCTCTAGCTGATAAGTAGTGTAACCAACCCACTGAGTCTCCAATAATCCAGATGATGTAGCATCTCCTCACAAGTAGAAATGAAATCATGCGGATCCTGACCAGGAGTACCAGAGAACCTCAGTGGCGCCAATTTCAAAAACCTACCCAAAGCCTTCTTCTCTATCTATGTCATAAGTGGGCGAAGAGCAAGCGGCTGAGCAACATAAGGTACTGGAAGAACCTCAGCACGGGGAGTCTTAGTAGCAGGTTGCGCTACTTAACTCTAAAAACCCAGGGCCGCCCCCTGAGCAGATGTTTGTGCCACATCTGAAGGTTTACCCTCAATTATACCCAACAATAGAAGAAATAAACACTAAATATCTGACAAAGGAGTTAGGGCTGGTACAGATACAAATGTTTGAGCCGGCCCTAGTGGTACTTAGGCTATCCCCTGGTCCACAGGCTGCTGCTCTAGGACTAACTCGGGCTTAAACTCAACCATAGAGGCTCTAGCTGGTGCCGCTACTCAGGAACATCCTCGACCTCTACCTCTATGACCACCCTAGCCCTTAGCTAGAGTCAAGTGTGCTGGAGTTGAAGGCTCACCCCTGTCTAATGCCAAAGATCTCATACAAGCCATCTGCAAAAAAGTAAACTAGAACAAATGAGATTTCTAGGAACTATCTATGATAAGACGCATGATATAGAAGCAAGAAAAGATCCATGTTTCCTAAAAACCCACTATAGCCTCCCAAAGATTCAGTACGGACGTCTCCACCCTGATCCACATGACTCTACTAGACATTGGCTCTTATACTAATGACACCGGTGAATTTAGGGTCTAATACCAAGCTGTCACGACCTGATTTCTCAGGTCATGATGGCACCTAAAAAACCCCTGTAGGTGAACCAGTCCCCGTAGCGTAAAATGGTTAGTAATGGGCAAATAGCTACTAAGCAAGCAGAAGAACAAGATATAAGCGGAAGTAAGAGATAAAGTAGAGGAATAAAGCAACATGAATATATATAGAGAGAGAGAGGAAAACTAAACCATCCCATGACCTGGTATCATACTATAAGATCCGCTACTACATAACCAGAATACAATAAGGTCCAAGAGAATATATACATCTGTCTCTGAATAACAAAAGAGTACATAGTACAACAGAGGAGATAAAAGCTAAGCCTCGACCGGTAGGAACTCACCCTAAGTCTCGAATGATCCAAAAGCACTCCACATGAGTCTCCACGAGTCAAGGACAATGGCCCACACTAGGATCTACACCAGGAAGATGCAAAGTATAGTATGAGAGTCAATTGCAAAGCAACGGGTACCCAGTAGGCATCATAGGCCGACTGAGTGCATATAAGATATAAAAGAAATAAAAATTAGAAAACAAAGAAGGTAGTCACAGAAGCTAACAGATAAGTACACAAAAGCTAGCACAAATAGAATACAAGAAGAAAATAATCATTCTCGGCTAGCTACTAGAAATATATATCACAAAACATAGGTGAAGGAAAGAAGAATGCACCTGGATCCTTGTAACAATAATATATAATAAAGAGAGTTTAGGAAGAAAAGCAGTATACAAGTAACCTCAAGTACAATGCGAAGGAAGGAAAGCAAATAACATAATCATGCTTGAAATATTACTACTAATCAATTCACGCTAATAAAACAACCCTCAAATATGAATAATCGAATAAGAATCCAACTGTAACCATAAAAAGAACCAGTACTATGATAGGATAATAATAATAAATCTACCTAGAGTCCCAATAGGCGCCCATACACCCGAGGAACACATACAAGTTAAAACAAACCCTCTGACATCCCATACTACCAAAGCGTATACTCAATAAATAGCAAACAAGGGTGGAATCGTGCACAAATGAATGATATGATGCAATAGTGTGAAAATGAGGTGTAATCATAGTGTTTTATATACCCCCTCCAGCACCGATAGGCCCAGTAGGTAAGATCCATGGAAGGATGCACCCATATACCTCACATGCATTGTGTTCCCCTCCTCTGGCACACTCACCATGTAGCCCCTGGTCAAGACTGGCAAGGTCCATGGAGGTCCTCGACCACATACACAATCTTAGAATCTCAAATATAATTGTCCAAAGTGTATCCGGATCAAAACTAGTAACTGAAATATCTAATATGAGTGCCCAGGGTCTATCCGGGTCTAAATAAGTAAATCATGTCTCAAAACCCCCATAAGGGTGCCTAGGACATAACCGGGTCTAAATATAAAACAAGTATAGCGCGCAGCTCGACCGAGTCTAGTATAGTCTCAAATCAATAGAAAAACATGTCCAGCACTACGGCATAGCTGAGTCTAGTATAAGAGTGAAAACAGCGATAAAATCAGCATTTAGACTCTTTTACCCCCAAGAAGATACATAAAATTCAGTTCCAAAACCTTTATAACCATTTTTACCGAAAATAGGCCCACGGGGCCATGCAAGGTTTAGAAAACCATTTTTAGTGGCCTCATAGCCAAAATAGTAGTAAAATATACAGAAAATCTCTTTATATGGATGATAATAGTATGCCAAAAGCAAATAATATCCCAACGGCTCACAATCAACCTATCGGCGCTGCACAGGCTCCAATTGCTCTATAACATAGATAACCAGCTTTACAATCATAATACCAATGTCTGGAACTCATGGACATTCTCGAGTAACCCACCTTCTATAGTCCAAAGTCAAATACAAGGCCATAAGGGTAATACCACCAATTAAATAAATACTACAATAATATAAATGAAATAAGGTGGACAGAAATGAAATGGACAAGGTCTAGGGTGCCAAGCTAATAAAACCCAATCCAAGGATGCTAATTAGTACAATTATTGCCTATATACGATGAGTCTAATATAGATAAGACTGTAACCTACCTGTTGTTCGATGATAAGCTGCTTGAATGATAATGTCTAAGCCCAAACTTCTCCGAGAAGTCCTAAAAAGCAATCACACTATCAAGAAGGTAATCTACGCATTAAAAAAAGACTAATAATATTCATATTGTTAAAAGTATAACCTAGTTAAAATTCGGGTCACAAGAGGGCCCATTGTCCCGAAAACCCAAACCCAAAAATGAAAAAGTGCACAATGATCCCAATACTCCCATCAGTGCATGCTCCAAAAATAAGCATAAACAGAGGGCTCAAAAAGTCCACAAACTAAGAGAATCAAGGAAGGAAATTAAAAGGGAAAAACCGGAAATTAAGCAAGGAACTTATCAAATTGAAGTCAAGGAAATGATCACAGACTGGGTTTTAACACCCTAGCACCCAGGAATGAATCCACACAGAGTTTTGGGGAGCTTAAGCTCTATATCAATGGAGGAAGTCGTTTAAAGGGTGAAGAAAACAAAGGGAAAACTAATTATACGTGCCATAGGTCCTTCTTCGCGGTCGTGAAGGGACCCCATGCGGTTGTGAGGACCATGCTGGCTAGACCATCATGATCACGAGGATGGGTCATGCAGTCGTGAAAACCATGGAGGAAGGTACTACATTGCGGTTGTGAGGAAGGACCTCGCGATCGCGTAGAGCAAAGAGGGAGGGGTCCACATGGCCTTCATCGTGATCGCATGAAGGAAACCTCGCGGTCGTGATGCCTAAAGAGGCAGACCATCATGATCATGTGGACACCCTAACGGTCATGATTAAGGCCTGAGGCATGTACCTGCAACAGCAACTAGCAGAAACTTAAGGCCAAAAAGTCTCCAGATGGGCCTACGGGACGCATCTGGGACCCCACGCATGCAAATGAGCTATGCTACCACACCAGAAGCAGCATTCTAGACTACGAAATTAATGAAATTTCAAACAGAGATTAGTTTAATGAAAAGTGGTCCCCATGCTCAAAACCAACTTTAGGCCAACTATTCCAAAACGAAACTCCATGGCCCAAAATGAGTCTGAAAGCCTCGGGTTTAGATATTTATTTTTGCATATTTTGATTGTCCTTGTTGGGCTAGGGTTGTATGTTTTGGATGTTTTTGGCCCTTGTCGGGCATGATTGGATAATTCTCTTGCTTATTTCCCTTGTTGGACCAACATTTTATTATGTTTATATATTGCGCCCTCACCGGGCTTGATATTTTTATTTTTGATGAGAGCTTCCCATTGTACTGAGTTGGTTTTACACGCTAATTGTCCTACTACATGCACCTTGCAAATAGTACTTAGTGCCTTCACCGGGCCTCGTCCTTAAATGATCTATGAGCGCGTAATTTGAATTTGCCTTTGTAGATAATAGTTAGTTTTAATAAACTTCGAGGTTTTTCCTTTATACTACGGTTCTTTTCCCAAGGAGAAATTTTTTCTTTTCTTTATTTTTGTGTCAAACTGGGTGATTGTTCCCTATGATTGATTGAGAGGCAACTTTCTTAAGGGAAAATGCAGGTCTAGTTTTTATTTTGAGTCTGTTTTTGTACTTGTCTCGAATACGGACCACCAAAAATTTTCTTACCAACTAATTTTTGAAATTGCAAAGAGAGGGGTAAATAATTTGAAAAGCATTCTCTTGTCATGATCTTTACATTCTCCGTTTTGCTTTTGTTCACAAAATTAGTTGTGTGAAACTCAAAATAGCGTGTCAAAAGTCATTCGTTGCAATCAGTTTTGAGAATAGTTGTTGGATCCTTGTTTTGTGATGCCTTGTGTGGTAAGGTTTTACTTCGTTGTGCATGCATTCATCTAGAACTTGCCCCAAATGTGATTCAATAAGAAATCCTAGACGTTGCTTAGCTTGGAAGATGACCTTAGGACCTCTTTGGCTTGTCACTTTACCACAAAGTTTCTTTCCCATAACACTGATTCTAGTCAACCCTTTTGCGCCTTTGACCTTTCCTTGGAAACCATGTTACACAACTTTACCTTTTTAATCCTATATTTTGGCACCCCTTTTCTCTCTAATTTATAGTGAATGAAGATGTAGGCTAAATACCTAAGTTTAGAGGGGGAATTGAATATAAGTTGGGATGATTGATGTAGGAAAAAGCCTAAGTTTGGGAGTGTAAGCATTAATGGTTGAATGAAGAATTGAGCTTAAATGTGGGGTAGCACCTAATGCTTATCTTTTGAATTGCTTGAAATCATCAAAGAATGGAAGAAAGAAAGAAAAAGAAGTGATTGGTTCTATCTCCTTCCTTTTGAATGCTTGATGTGTAAACAAAGGTGTTGGAATCAATGGTTTGGGGAAATCTTGGGTTATGAGAGGGGTAAATAAGGTGAAATTGTGTCAATGATGTGAGCGGTGTACTTGAATGCTTAATACTAGATTTAGGGAGGCTCTAGTCACTTAACCAAAATGATATCCTTCCCATAACTCTAGTCTACATAGTTTCTCGCAAGTCCTTAGTGATTATGAGCTTTGCATCTCTACATTAGTGGTGAATTACATGAAGGGCAAGCCTATGGTTCTAGAAATGTGTGCACTTGAAATTCCTTGAGAGAGTGAGCATCTTTTGCTATCTTATAATCCCTATATTGTGAATTATATGATTGAGAGTGGGATTTTCTCTTGTAGTGAGTGGCATTACATCCTTGAGTAAATGGTGAAAAATATTGTCTTCAATTGAGGGGCATGAATGTGATAAGTTGTGACTTGAACTTTGAGGTAAGCCTTGAAGGTTTAGTGTCATTGATTTGAGATGCTATGGATCTTGTTTTAAATGAAAAAGTTCCCCGAATATTGAAGTTCTTATGTTTACCTTGAAGTCATGGTGGTACAAATTGAGATTACTGCTAGTGATTGAGTCTTTTTGTGTTGAGTCATTTTGTGTTGAGTCTTTTTGTTGCTTTTCTTTTATTTTGAGTCACAGTAGTCCTTTGTGCAATTTTTGTATCTTGGAAAGCTTGAACTAATCCTATGATTAGTGATGTTTTTCTTGAGGACAAGCAATAATTACTGTCTAAAAACATACAAAATAAAGGCATTAGGTACAAGAGAAAGAGCAGCAAATCCCTGGATGCTAGGATCACACCACGATCCAAACAACAATAGGCCTCGAATGAGTGGAAGATAAATGAGGGTGGCTCGTACTAGGTGTTGCATTAGAAAAAGATGCAGAAGTATTGTATGAGTGATGAAACACGGGGTACTCAGTACGCATCATAGGCCAAACGAGCTCAGAAGATAATATAAAATATAAGGAACATCAGGGTAAAAGATAAATTGAAAGCTAACCTAGAATCTTGTATACCATAGGATAAAGGTGAAGACAATAATAAGGTAATTTACACTCAAATATGAGCACTAGAGAATGCAGTGCAATATCGGATGATCCGATGCAATATGTGGCCAATTCAGAAAAGTAAAATCCCTTAAATTGATTCATAGGCCACCCTGTATGCTTCCTGAATCGTCTCGCAGGCCCGCCGAAGCTCATCAACATATGCAATAAAAGTAAATAACCCAGATATATGCTCCTCAGGCTGCCCAAAATCATACCTCAGATTCATGTAAAGAAAGTAAACAGATTAAGGTCTGGAAATGTCCCTTGGACTGAGTATAAAATTGATACTTTCCTATCATTTTAAAAAATGGTGATAAAACAATGCAATCACTTCTGAAATCTTAAGACCGTAGTAAAAGTGGGAAATTTCATCTTTAAACCGTAAAGTCAGTAAATTTCTCTCAAATCATGCCATAATCAATGTACATGCATGTATAAATGTATGCGTGTCATCACAAGGAAATACATGTATATATATATATAAAGAACCATGGTAAAACCAACCTCAAAACAAGCCAATTAACCTAGAACTCCATCCAATCTAAAGTTATGGCCTCGGGCCCACAGTTCTACAATATATGAAATAAAACACAAAAAATAGAGCAATAATGTAAAATCAATAGTAAAAGTCTACTCTACTATGAAATCATCTTCAAACTTATACGAAGGATTCTAGCCTAACCACATCAAGGATACAACAACCTAAACTAAGGATAAACAGGATATTCTGTTCTATTGTCTCGAAAATGGCCAATAATTCAGGAAAAGGGGATTAAAGCCTAATTCTACCCTACACCCTAAATTAATATTAATGCAACTTATAAGATATAGAATCTAGCTTAGCTAAGTCTAAAGGAAGTAAACCGTAATCTACCTCAGGGCCGAACCACAATTGTGGACCGTCACTCAGGAGCCTTTCTATTTTGGAGTGCCTCAGATCATTGCCACGCTATCACAAATGTGAGTTAAGACAGGAAGAATGACACTCATATTTGTATTTAGAAATTTGGGCCAGAAATTGGGTAAAATATTTACCCTCGGGGCTCATTAATGAAATTAAAAACAAAAATTGCAATAATGTTGCCTATTGGGTCATAAACCCATGACCGAAATTTGGGCACAAAGGGGACACATTTTGAAGCCCAAATCTGCCCTGAAGCTCACTTTATCAAAGGAAACCTTTCAAGGATTTAGGCATGAAATATACGGAATTAAGAATGGAAAATATGCATAAAACTAATGGAAAATAAGCAGGGAAATGCGAGGAACTTACCCTGAAAAAGTTTGGGTGAAGAAGTCTTCAAATTTTAGCTCCTAAGCTCAAGAGGAAAAATATTTCATTTGAAAATGGTGAAATAACCAAAGTTGGAAATACTTAACTACCAGGGGTCCCTTATTCGCTAACATGGGACCCCTTTGCCAACGCAGTGAAGCACTAGCAGATTAATTGTGATTGTGATGATCTCCTTGCGAATGCAATGAAGGGACCCAAACTTGGTCCACCATGTTTTTCATCGCAAATGTGAAGGCCAGCTTGCGAATGTGATGGTCAAAAACATTGACCTTCAAAAATATGAGGTCCTCATCACAAACGCGATGAAGGACCTGTAATAGCACCAGCAACTAGAAAAACTAGCAACATCACAAGTACAAAAATTTCTAAATGGACCTCTCAAGATTTATCAGAATCTTTTGAACACAAACTATACATTCTACCCAACTATAAATGGCATTCTGGACTCAATAGAATCATAAAGATGACCAACGTAGGTCATCTTGATGAAATGTTGACCAAAGTCAACACTTTGCTGATTTTTCCTAAAAACTACCAAAGTGTCCAAAATGAGTCTGGAAGCCTCGAGACTGAACCAAAGGTCCTACTAGCTAAAAATCCATGTTCCCGAGCTAGCAACACTCACAGAATTCTCATTCTAACCCGTTTACTCTAAATATTGACCAAAGTCAAACATTTTAACTTTAAGAGTTTTAAAATAAAAAAGCTCTTTTAAAATTTGATATAATAGCTTTGGAAGTAGTCCATCTATACCATCAAGTCATAAAAGCTATGTAGAAGCTACGTGAAGAGTCAAAATAGTAAAAAGGCATGAAACAGAGAAAATGACCACGAGGGTCATTACACATAACAATTAGATCAAACACTTCACCTATCTTTTATCACCCATGTGCCTATACCACATAAGAGAGTTGTCCAACACTTGATCGCAAGAGCATAAACAATCACATACATAGCTGTAAAAATCAAATTATGCTCATTCTAACAAAGATTTTTGCATGTAGCTTGCATGTATCACCTTGAATTTTTGGGCTAAGATTTGAACCATTCTTAGTATGTAGTTAGACCTGTATCCACGATTTTTTATTGAACCTAGGTGTAAAGGTCTATTCTTAAGTGTGGGAAGTGTATGAAATGTGAATTAAGGTCTTAAGGAACCTCTTGCACAAAGTTAAGTTGAAAGCTTCTCTATGGATTAAGTTTTTGTATAAGCTCACACAAAGGTCAAATTTAAACGAGCATTACTACTAGAATATGAAGCCCATTACCCACCAAATTAAAGCTTTTGAAGTCTTTTTTCTAATGCTACTGACCATTTGTCAATATGAGTCTGGAGCAAGATATTATGGATATTTTAGTGAGGCACTATCAAATTATCTCGAAGTGGACCATTGACGGTCCCTATAATGATCCGTCATAAAAATGACGAACCTTCATTCGTAGGCAATATATGGGAACTAACCAAAGGTTATGATGCACCATGCATTAGTTTAACAATTTGTGCATCATTTTGACAGTTCGTATGTCAATTTTTCCAGATTTTTATATAAACGCATTTTTGAGTGTCTTTTCCCAATTTCTCACTTTTTGTCAAGCCCAACAGCCCCAAGATCTCTTTTCAACCAACCTAAGGCTAGATAAGTCTTCTGCATCATTGTCTAAGTAAATTTAGTGGATTCTAATCCCAAATTAGGCATTCTAACAAGATTCCTCACCATGAAATCTTAGGGTTCTTCAAGAATGCTTTTCCCTACGTCCCAAGAGTGAAAAAATATGCAAATCCTCCTTCAAGATTTGGAGCTATTAAGGTATATAATGCTAAACCTTAAATGTGAGAACCCTATTATTTCCCATAAACATGTTTCAATTTTAGTTTAGTTCTCTAATCAAAGTTAGGGTTTTGAATATGTTTCTAGAATCTCATTTTCTCTATCTCTTGATGATAATCTTTGTATTCTTCTTGAAAGTTGGTAAAAATCTAATAGTCTAAGCCTATTTCTTAATTTGTTGTATCTCATTCATTCTCGTGAAGTCCAGTATGATTAATTTAAAAGTCATATCATATTTTACAGAACTATCTCATGATTTTCTGTTAAACTAGTTATGATTTTTAAAGTTACTTTGTAAAATGTCTACAGATTCCATATTTCATATTGATATGTTTCTGAAAAAAGAATATTTCTTACATTGAAAAATTAGTTATCATGATTCTTAAAGAATTAGATCGTCAGGCTCAACCAACAGTAATTTCATATTATTTTGAGTACAAGCTCACCAGTAATATTTTCATATGATTTTTGACCGAAAGCTTACCTGTATGTTTTTAGTACAATATGAGCATATATAGTTTTGGGAAGATTATTTAACACTGAAATGAGTATGAGTTTTGATAACACATTCCCCAAAACTATGTGTACCAATATAGGATAGGATTGTGACATTATTTTGGGGGACTCCTCTTTAATGATACTTTGCATATAACTTACTTATTTTAGAATTTCAATTGCATTCATGATTTAGACCTCTAAATTCATGTATGATTTAGTTACTCAGTCAATCATCTTAGTCCATAATTTAGTCATGTAGTTTTAGCTCTTGACTTAGACAGTCAGATATTCAGTTTTACCTTATGATTTAGCTACATAATTCATGTTATGTTTCAACCATATGTTTTATGTCATGACCCAGATATTCAACTTCCTTATGATTCAAATAATCAGTATGTTTATTGTCGTACTATTTAGTTAATTTATGATCGTGATGTACATATTGTATTAATATCTTGTTATTCAGTTTATTAGATATTGTATGGTTTCACTTCAGCTTTATTAGATATAGTACATTTCATGTACTGATGCTATTCGGCACCACATCATTTTATGATGCAGATTCAAGTACACAAGTTCATGGCTAGACACTTCAGTAGTGTAATGACGTGATGGTCATTCTTGTATTTTTGCTTTTTTTGTACTATTAGAGCATTTATGTAGTGGACTCAAGTCATTTATGACTTGCTAGGATTGATGGCTCAGTTCCTGGTCATGCATTTGGTCTTTATGATCATTTCTCTATTTTAGAGTTTTAACTTAGGAAATCATTGACTTCGGTCAACATTCTTGGTAAACATGCTTGGAATCAAATTTTGATAGTTTTGTTAGCTACAGAGCATGGATTTTTGTCAAGATGGACCCTTGGTCGGTGTCTGAGAGTTTTCAGTTTAGATTTGTGTTGCTTTTGTATTTTTCAAGCCAGTTGAACTAGGGAGTTTGACTTTGGTCAACATTCGGAGAAGATGGCCTCAAATGGAAATTCTATCAGCACTGTTAGCTTTGGAATGTCGACTTTTGATCTATAGGGACCTTTGAATCACATCTAAGCCTGACAAGGGAAAAACCAAAACATCCATCTATCAATCATAAATAAATGCACTCACCCCCAAGTAAGAAATAACATTGACCCTAATGCTCAATCAAAGAATATAGAAGGTAAGGTGCAAACACTCCATGTGCTCACTACTCTGAATCATCATCCCATGGGTATGCCTCTGAGCTTGGTACAAATCTGCCCTTGCAAGAGTGTGTTGTACCTAGGGATTAGAACATAGCCTCCTGCAGTGGCTTATCGATATCAGACATCTCAACATCTTTAGCTTCTAAACTACCAAACAAGTCATCAATAGGGCCCCTAACCTCATGAGGTGCGACCATAACTTCATCCAGGAAGCTTAAATCAGTAGAGGTCATAAGATCCTTTCCCTTTATTTTGCTCATGTCTGCTCGAATTGAGGCTACCAACCCTTCAACGATATTAACTCTGGCATAAAACTTGTAGAGGCTCTCAAAAATATCTTTTACGGCATATTTAACAACTTTTTGGATGTAGACAGGTAGATAATTGGTCAACTTGACTAGCTGGATATTATTGTCACGAGTCATTTCTGTGAGCTGTTGGAGACCACTAGGCTAAGACAACTGAGGAGATGTTGGGGGCCTAGGAGGCAGAACATCTAAAGGAGTATTTCTCGACACTACGGGGGTAGGAGTACATGAAGTAGACCAGGTGGGTGAAACTGCACCTGTATCAAAACCTGCACCCTATATCTCAGCATTAACAAAACCTTATAGCTTTCTCTTTTTCACCTTGGGAGCATCTGTGTACCTTTTCTTTTCAATATCAATAACGTCAGTAGAAGGGCATGAATGGTCAAACTCAAAGCAGGGCACATCTTCACTAGCATACAATTTGCTAATAAGCATGGGGAAGGGCATAGAAAGTGCAGGCTGGTGAGCTTTATTTTTATTTGGACCACAACAATCTCCTCAAAGTTCACATGCATCCCAGACATGATGCAAGCCATCAAGATAGAAGCACTAATGGTAACCTTCTGATCATTTTTGGATGGCAAGAAATGGGAGCAAATAAAATCAAGCCACCAGTTGGCTTTAAAACTAAGGTTTTTTCTAGGGATCTCACCACCTAAAGTAGACTATAGTGGATGACCAACAACAATAATCTCAGCTATCTGTTGGAGCTGGTTTCTCTTTGTAGCAAGCTTCATCGCAAAAAAAGTCCTCGAGGCTATCTATGTTCCCCAGTAAATAGAGTTTATGGAATTGGGGGTAAAATCAATCTCTTTCCCTCTCACCATGGAAGAGGGTAAGCAAGGGAAATCTTTAATCTTCCCTGGGTGCTTCATTGAGTCTTGTCTTGCCTAATAGGATACATAAAACTCTAGCACCAAGTTTGGATAGTATCCTCCATGTACATCAAAGAATGGAGACCACTCCATCTCATAGAACTACTTGTTCATGTTAGGGAATTTGTCCCCAAGACCAGTCAAATTAAAACTCTTCTCCAGTATAAATGACCGTCTATAACACCTCAAAAATTCTAAGCTAAGGTCCAAACCATAATTCTGAGAGTAAAGCTATCAAATGATATACAAGAACCATAGATGGGTTCCACAAATCATGGAATAGACCATGGATCATGGATGCCATCCGTGGAACCAGTCCTGCAAACCAACCTCTAGTCTGAGATCCGTGTAAGGGATCCACGGACCGTGGATCAAACTACAGACTATGGGTTTCCCCTCATTGAAATAAAACCTACAGGGTGATAAAATAACTGAGATCCACATACCAGGTCCATGGGTCGTGGATTGGTCCATGGACCGTAGAACCCTGTGTTGAAAATTTTAGTAGTTTTCAGTTAAGTTCCCCAAGGGTATTTTTGAATTTTCCTATTCTTTTAAATCCTATACTAAGTCGTTTTAGGCCGATTTTGGGAAGGGTCTTATTCAGACTTAGATTATTTCCCCTTATCCCATCAATCAATTTTAGAAAAAAGAAAAGGGACGCTCTCTCTCAAGTTTTAGACTTAGGGCTTCTTCTCCAAAGCTTATGACTTCAGTTCTTGTTCAAGATTCCTCTAGAACCAGGTATGTGTTTGTTCAATGAGGATTTCCTTTCACCCTGATGCCCAAAGTTCAGTTTTCAGTTATGATTTCTACAAGCTTTGATTCTATGGTTTATACCCAATTATGCATACTTTTATAGAATTCATTTTCTTATGATATTATATGTTTCTTGTTCATGATTAAATGATATTTCATGAAGTTCTACAGATATATCACGACCCAATTTCTCAGGTGATGATGGCACCTATAATCCCCTAGTAGGAAAACCAATCCCCGTTGCCTAGAATGGTTAGTAATGGGCTACTACCTAAATCAACACGCACAATAAGCAGAAATAAGTGGAAGCAGATACAAAATAAAATAATGCAGAAGCAAATAACCTGAATATATACCTAGAGAAACCAAACCAATCCAAAGACCTGATATCGATAGTATACAAGCCTCTAATAGAATACAAGTGCTAGAGATAACTAAATAGAACATACAAATGTCTCTAAATAATAAAAGAGTATCAGTGCCAAAAGATGAGATATGGTCAAGCCCCGATCGTCCGAAGCTCACTCTAGTCTCGAATATCTGAAAGTTGCATGAGAATCCACGCGATCAATGGAGAAAGCTCACACTAGAATCTACACCAGAAAGATGCAGAAGTGTAGTATGAGCACCACTTGCAAAGAAATAGGAACCCAGTAGGCATCATAGGCTGACTGAGTGCATATAAAATATAAAAGCAGTAAATAGCAGATAATCAAGGAGCAGTCACAGAAGCAACATAAAAGGTACACAAAAACTAGCACAGATAGAAAACAAAATGAATACAAACATGATATGCTAGCCACAAAAGATATATATCACGGAAACAGGCGAGGGAAAGGAGAACGCACCTGGATATTTGCAATCAACAATTTATAAAGAGAGAGTTTAAGAAGAATGGTAGTATACCGGTAACCTCAAGTAAAAAAGGAAGGAAGGAAAGCAAGTAAACATACTCATGCAAGAAGAAATATAACTAACGAAATCATGCTAAACACACTCTCAAGATAAGAATAGACAGAAAACAATCTCAAAAATACATACCTAGGATAGGATAATCTATACCACAAGGAATCGAAAATCCACTAACCCGCACAATGATAAAATAGAATCTGCTAACTCACAGGTACTAAGAAGGCCACAACACCAGTGCCTCAACAAGATAACTCCACTAATCCACCAATAATTAGAAGCCCAAAGGATCAGTACTACACAAAGGTGGCATCCGCTAAACCACTAATAACCGAAGGCCATCACAAGCTCTACAATAAGATATAAGTAATATAATCTACCTACAGTCCCAACGGGAGCCCATATACTCGAGGAAAACAATCAAGTAAAAACCCTCTGATATCCTATACTATCGGATGTACACTAAGCAAATAACTTATTACCCTCAATTCATCTGGAGACTTTGTGGGTTGGCTTACGTTGAATGTCACTACCTCACTTCCAACCCAGAATTCGAGTTCACCGAGTTCAACATCTACAAGTGCTCTTCTCGTGGCTAATAGTGGTTGCCCCAAGATGATGGGCACCTCAACATCTACTTCACAATCCAAGATCACGAAGTATGTAGGGAGAATGAACTTATCGACCTTCACTAATACATCAAAGATAATCCCCACCAGGCGCTTAAGGGACCGATCAGCCATGAGTAGATGTATGATGTAGGAATGGGCATACCCAATCCCAACTTGTTAAAGATTGCTAGGGGCATCAAGTTGATGCTTTCTCCTAAATCATACAAGGCTTTATGGAACACAAATAACCCAATAGTGCATGGTATGGTGAATGCACCCAGATCATCTCATTTTATAGCGACAATACTCGTCATCAGAGTGCTACAGCTGTATGAAATCTCAATGGTGCCCACATCAATGATCTTTTTCTTCTTGAGCAACCCTTTCATAAATTTGGCATACCCCGGAATTTGTGTTAAGGCTTCAACTAAAGGAATATTTATTGAAAGTTTGCTCAAAATGTCAACAAACTTGTTAAATTTGTGCTCCTCCTTCTTCTTGTTTAGCCTTGGAGGGTATGGAGGAGGTACCTTGGGTAGTATGGTCGGCATACTTTTCACAATAGGAGGGTCCTCCTCAACATCAATAGCAACTTTTGGAGGAGATTCAGCTTCCTCCAGCTCATCATCAACATCAACATTCACCGGAACATTGGGTGCACCAAGCTTCACCCCAACTTCTAGTTCCACATCTTCTTTGTTATATGGCTTCTCAACAGCTTCAATAATAGGTTTCTTTGCTACAACAACTGGCTTCATGATGGGCTCTCTCACTACACCACTTGTTCTTACACTTCTAGTAACAATGGCCATGATATGAGCATCATTTTTAGGATTGGCCGTGGTGTCACTAGGAAGTGTTCCCTTCATCATTGGGTTCATTTGAGTGGATAGATGATTCATTTGGGCCTCAAGATTCTTGATTGAGGTCGAATGAGAGCTCATGGTTTGATAAAGTGTTAAAACTTTACTTTTAAGCACACCAACCCCAGTATTCATTGAGTCTACTTTCTTCAAAACCAAGGACAACATGTACTCTATCTTAGAGTGACCGGGATTGCTTGTGGTGGGTTGGTATAAGGAATCCGATTTATTTGGAGGTACATATAGGTTTGAGCTCTGGTGATTGAATCTATCACCATCTTTGTCATGATCTCTCCAATTCCCATCTTGTTCCTTGTTTTTGTTCCAACCTTGATCATCATCCCTCAAGAAATAATACTCAGGACGAGAACCCGCCATTACATAAAAAATTTACCATGCATGATGGTTATAAGCTTGTCATCACTAACCTTGATCTCCGGTGTACTCACAGCATTCACGGTTTTAGCACTTCCAACCCCCATCATGTGCTTTACCAAGAGGTCAATTTGTGTCATCATTTTTGCCATGGTATCATCCCTCTCTTCATCCTTCCTCCTCATCTCATTTGTTAAGATGGATGTGATAACTCCCAATGTAGGAATGTCAGCCTCCCTTGTGTGCCAAGCTTGGTTGGTCTTGGTCATTCTCTCTAGAAAGGCCGAGGCAAGAGGAAATTATAGATCCATGAAGGTACCACCTCCAAGATTGTTGGCGACAGACTTATTCATTGAGTTCAAGGATCTAAGGAGCTTTGTAACAATACATTATCCGGCAATACATAGTTAGGACACAACACAAGCTTCTTCTTGAATCTCACCCATACCTCATGCAAGGGCTCATCAGGAAGTTGGCAGAAGTTGGTAATTTCATCCCTTAACTGCATCATCCATGATGGAGGGAAGAATTTAGTAGTGAAAGCATTTACTAACTCAGCCCAAGAGGTGATTAACCCATCCGGCAATTCCTTCAACCAAGTTGTGGCTTCTCCCGTTAGAGAGAAAGGGAATAGGCAAAGTCGAATGGATTCTTGGGAGATATTTTGGAATATGAATGGTTGACATATCTCCACGAAATTGAGGATGTGCCTATTGGCATCTTCGTGGGATGCTCCTCCAAACATACCCTTCATTTGTATCAAATGGAGCATTATGCTAGTAACGTGGAACACTGCATTTCCAACCATTGGGGGTAGGCGGATTACACCTACTCCCACTTGAGGCACGGGTTCGTTGGCCTCTTTCATGAACCCATCAAGACTTTTGTTGATACTTTTGATAACGCTCAAAGTACCACTCCAATTATGAAGCGTAAGCGATCGTTGTCAAATATAGACCCCAACAAAGGTTGGGGTCGATCCCACAGAGAATATGGTGAAAGTTAAGTCTTTAGTGAATTAGTTGACTAATGGTCAATAGTTTCCGGTAAATAAAGGGGGGTTTTGTGTGAACAATGTGTAAACAAAACGAACAATAATGTAATCAAGATGAGAGAGAACTAGGGAAGTGTTTACCATGGCATTGGTAACGATGTCGATCCTAAGCTTAACCGGGTTCTTTCTATATGCGTGTCACGATGTGATTGAATTAATGGTATCGTCTAAACGTTTCTCAACCAAATAGATGAATTTACTTTTCAATTCTCTCGAACTTGAAAAGGTGTGCTTTTAGATTTCAATCCTAAACATCAAGTAGATTAATCTAGTTATAGCATTAATCATAAGACAAGAGTTGGTAGTCTCGAATCCTCGTCGTTAATCAAGTTTCCCGGTTTTAATCTCTTTACTCAAGCAAATTCAAACCTAGGCATGTTCTAATGTTTGCAACCACTAGAAAACGTTAAATAATGAATGATTAACAACGTGACAACATACATATTGAGCCCATCGCTACCCGAAATCTATATCGCTACTTTAGCCATGGCTCCCACAACCCTAGTTGTGGGAGGTTTAGTTAATCATGCTATTAAGAAAAGAGAAGAGAATAGTATTCATAATAAGGAGAAGAGATTCTTACAATATAATGAAAACCAATCTTCAATTATTCCAAGAACAAGAAAACAAAGATCCCAAGAACAAATCAAGAACACGTTTTCAAGACAAGAGAAACGTGTTTCTTGCTCTCAAATTCTCTCCTAAAACTATTGGGAGAACTATATTAAAAAGCTTGACAAATAAAATAAACCTAACATAGGGTATTTATAGGAGTCTAGGAAACAAATCCCAAAAACGCTCGGATTCCGCGTCGCGGACTACTTGGGTGTGACGGCCAGGATGATGGACCGTCACTGGCTTGACGGACCATCGCCTGGACCGTCGTCACTAGGCAGTAGGCTGCCTCAGGGTGACGGTTTGGGTGATGGACCATCACCCACTTGACGGACCGTCGCCTGAACCGTCACTCTTATCCAGAATGCTCTTTTTGCTCGTATTTCCTTCCGCTTCCATGTTTGTCCCTATTTCCTGAAAACATAACATAAACACATCAAAAACGACGACGGTTGCTTGAAAACGTATGATTGTTCTTAGTTAAAAGGAGTCGAAAGTGCCGTAAAATGGCGGCACATCAACACCCTCAACTTAGACGTTCGCTTGTCCTCAAGCAACATAACATAAAAAGAAAAACAACACGACGACCCAATTAAGAAAACAAACTCGTGTCTCTAGCAACTCATGGTCATTCAACATCTTATTCAATTTTAATTCAAGCTCCCTCGTCGCACACAAATGTATGAAACACTAACTTGCATGGATCCAAACATGTCATTCTGATATGATAGAACATTCTACATACACACGCGCAGCTATCCTAACAATCAATCGACAATACAGAAATCTTGGTGCCCTCACCACAAAGAAGTCCCACACAAGATTTGGGACTAGGTAAGCGCTCATACTCACAAACAATTTCAAACAATGCACATGCGATACCATAGGCTTTCCCTTACTATTCTATTTCAGTTCTTCAGAAAGCCGCTCAGGATCACTACAGGACTTGTTTTGGCTTGTAATGAGGCTTCAGGTGCAGGTAGGATACATTTAGGGGTTAGTGACTAAGCCCTCCTTGGAACCACCGACTTCTTATTACCACATAACTTTACTTTGTCCATCCTTATTCACCTTCTTATTTCCTTCTCTCTAGCTACAGGTGCGGCCTCTTTATTCTGACAATTCTTTTTATCACTTTTTCGATCTTTTTCATCTCTTTTTATTTTTCTTTTCTTTTCTTAGGCACACACCCGAATTTTCATTCTATTCACAACCAATCTTCTCCATCCTCTTTTTCTTATCATTCACCTCTATAGTAGCCACTCTCTACTTAAGCTGATTGCCTGAGTTGAGGTGCACAATGTCCATGGAAGGACCAGGGCCAAAACAGGATTTACCTCTATAGTAGCCACCCTCAACTTAGGTTGATTGCCTGGGTTGAGGTGCACGATATCCAAGGAAGGACCAGGGCCAAAATAGGAATTCAAAGTTAAATAGGAACGGTGACAGGTTATTGAAAGAACAAGGTCAATTATGGCTCAAACAGGGATCAAAGGGATTATTTATATTTGGACGGTCTTTTAGGTTAAGTGGACTGCATACAAAAAGGGCCTGTGATCCTTTCCTAAGCAACCAAACTTCGAACTTAACAAAATAGACCGGGCAAGTTCTAGATGCATGCACAGAGTAAGAATTTATAACAATAATCTCTCACACTCTTGGCACCAAGAAACTATATCGCTACCAACTATCAAACAACCGCTCGGCTTAAGCATACTCATTCTAATCATAATCACACAATGACATTCAAGGATCCAGACAGTCAATTGTTTCAACATAAGTACAAAACCAGAAAATTTTTAAAGGGGCCTCGTTTTAGTCAAGAAAAAATGCCATGCTCATTACTATAGACACTAAAAAAAACAAAATTTAAAAATAACACCCTAATCATGCCGGTTCAACTAGATAGCACACCGGAGGGAAAAGAACTCGGCAACAAAAACCCTCGGTGGTGACTCACAGGTTTCCCAACACCCTCAACTTAGACTCATGCATTGTCCCCAATGCATCCATATGAAAGCTAAAAACTGTGAGAGAAAGAAATACCTGTGAAGTTGATAGGACTCAGATTCTGGAATGATGTTGGAGACCGCCAGGGTCTCCAAAATAGGAGAACTCGATGGAGTGTGTGCCCGCGACACACTTCTGTTGCATTCCAGCTTCTTCTTTCATTGGCTCCGCAGCTAGTCGCGACAACTTTTTCGCTCCTTCTTTGCAGATTATCTTGCGGTGTTTTCGTTTCCTTGATCTATTTTCACCGCCTTCCTCTACACGTTTCCCTTCTCGCACCATCCTTCTCACAACAGATAGAGTCTCAACCAAACCCTTCTCCTCAAGATGCACATCCGCAGGAGCTTCCTCAATAACATTGACGACCGCGACCACCCTCATGTCACTTGGTTGCTTCATCAATTTAGACACATCGAACTTGACAGCTTCATTGTTTATCCTGAAGGTCAGTTCGTTTCTTTCCATGTAAACCAATACTCTTGCCGTGGCTAGCAATGGTCATCCCAAGATTATGGGAACTTCAAAATCCACTTCGCAGTCCAAGATCACAAAGTCAGCGGGGAAGATAAGCTTACCGATCTTTACTAGCACATCAGACAATATTCCCATGGGTCGTTTTACCGAATGGTCAGCCATCAACACTCTCATGGACATTGGTTTAGGAGCTCCCAAACCCAATTGTTTATAGACTGCTAGCGGAATCAGGTTGATGCTAGCACCAAGATCACACAAGGCTCTTCCGAAGCCGAGTTTCCGTATAGTACAGGGAACAGTAAACGCACCTGGATCTTCCTTTTTGTCTACTAACGACCTTGAGGAAATAGCACTGCAGTGGTGGAGGTTGTCTTCCGGTTCAAAACTTACCGACCTTTTCTTCGTAATCAAGTCCTTCATGAACTTGGCATAACCGGGCATTTGTTCAAGCGCTTCCACCAATGGGATGTTTATTGATATTTGCTTGAGCATGGTCAGGAAATTCAGGAACTTACCATCTTCCGCTTTCTTCTTCAGGCGTTGTGGGAACGGAGGCGGTGGTTGAGGCATCATAGTTGGAAGCTTTTCAGCTTCCTTGCTTTTCTCCACGGGCTCTAGAGTAGCTTCCTCGACTTCCTTGTCACCCACGATCTCACCCTCTTGAGTCTGAATTACCGGATGTGATTCCGGCAGTATTTTTCCGCTTCTTGTGGTGATCGCCATACAACTCGCGTCATTCCTCGGGTTTTGAATCGTTTCACTCGGCAAGGTACCTGTCTTCCTTGGGTTTAGAGATGCCGAGATTACGCTCACTTGCTGCTCCAATTGTTTAATCGAAGTGGAATGTGCCTCCACTATTTGACTCATGGCCGATAACTCAGTCCTTATCTCCTTCACCCCAGAGTCAGTTGATTCTACCTTCAGCAGCATCTTCGCCATCATGTTCTCTAACTTGGAAGTCCCTGCCTCGTTGCTAGCTTTATCCCGATTACCATGTGGTACATACAACCCACCTCTATCGGTGTTATTCCTCCAGTTTCCTTGATCGCGATTGTAGCCAGCTTTCTCATAGTAGTTGTCCTTCTGATAGGTCCGACCTTGGTTTCCTTGGCCATTGGCCTGGAAACCCCCCAAGTAATTCGCCTCCTCAGTTTCCAAGTCTGCTGCTCTACCTTGAGAACCCACAGCTTTTACCTTCTCCATACCTCCTGAGAACAAGTGCTTGGTCAGTAGGTCCAACTGCGTTTTCAGATGCGCCATGTCTTGGTCGCGCTCCTCGTCTTTTCTGCGCTGCTCAGCTGACATACCAACTGCATAAGTGCTAGCTGCTACCTCTGAATCCCGTGTATGCCAGGCCCTGTAGGTTTTGGTGAGCCTGTCCAAAATAGCTGTGGCATCGGCAAAAGTGCGACCCATAAACGCTCCACCTGCTGCATTGTCCAACGTTGGCTTGGTAGCCGAATTCAGTGCCCTGTAGAATGTTTGCATCAAAATTTCGTCGTTCAACTGATGGTTAGGGCATTGTGATATCTTATTTTTAAATCGCAACCAGGTCTCGTGCAATGCTTCGTGAGGTTGCTGTCTGAAATTGCTAATCTCATCCCTTAACTGTATCATCCTAGAGGGAGGAAAGAACCTTTCTAGGAAAGCTCCTTTCAACTCTCCCCAAGTTGCGATAGAGTCGGGGGTCAGCTCTGTCAACCACAATGCTGCCTCATCAGACAGAGACAACGGAAACAACCTGAGCCTGATCGCTGTCTGACTCACTCCAGGTAACTCAAACGACTTGCAGATGCCCACGAAATTCATCAGGTGCTGGTTTGGATCATCTCCAGCGGCACCACGGAACACTCCTCTCAAGTTCAACAGCTGGATCATCGTGCTAGTGATGTTGAACTTGGCTCCGGGCGCTAGCGGTGGAAGAGCAATGGCGCCCGTAGCGCCAACTTCATCCAAGTCGATATCCTCATCATTCAACATAACATCGTCCTGCAGACCACCAGCATTCAGATTGTGTTGGGCCTGCAGTTCTGCAGCGAGCCTTACTGCCTCTTGTTGTGCGGACATATTCCGCCTCAATGTTCTAGCAAGCTCGGGGTCGTAAGGTAATGTTGATTCACCCAAGCGCCGGGTACTTGGCATGCACAACTCTGTACCCTGTCAGAAACAAAAACAACAAATAAACGTAAAAGCAGGAAAGTATGACTAAGAGTCAAATAAACACACCAGACTTAACAAACAACCGTATTCCCCGGCAACGGCGCCAAAATTTGATAACTCTCAAAGTACCACTCCAATTATGAAGCGTAAGCGATCGTTGTCAAATATAGAACCCAACAAAGGTTGGGGTCGATCCCACAGAGAATATGGTGAAAGTTAAGTCTTTAGTGAATTAGTTGACTAATGGTCAATAGTTTCCGGTAAATAAAAGGGGGTTTTTGTGTGAACAATGTGTAAACAAAACGAACAATAATGTAATCAAGATGAGAGAGAACTAGGGAAGTGTTTACCATGGCATTAGTAACGATGTCGATCCTAAGCTTAACCGGGTTCTTTCTATATGCGTGTCACGATGTGATTGAATTAATGGTATCGTCTAAACGTTTCTCAACCAAATAGACGAATTTACTTTTCAATTCTCTCGAACTTGAAAAGGTGTGCTTTTAGATTTCAATCCTAAACATCAAGTAGATTAATCTAGTTACAGCATTAATCATAAGACGAGAGTTGGTAGTCTCGAATCCTCGTTGTTAATCAAGTTTCCCGGTTTTAATCTCTTTACTCAAGCAAATTCAAACCTAGGCATGTTCTAATGTTTGCAACCACTATAAAACGTTAAATAATGAATGATTAACAACGTGATAACATATATATTGAGCCCGTCGGTACCCGAAATCTATATCTCTACTTTAGCCATGGCTCCCACAACCCTAGTTGTGGGAGGTTTAGTTAATCATGCTATTAAGAAAAGAGAAGAGAATAGTATTCATAATAAGGAGAAGAGGTTCTTACAATATAATGAAAACCAATCTTCAATTATTCCAAGAACAAGAAAACAAAGATCCCAAGAACAAATCAAGAACACGTTTTCAAGACAAGAGAAACGTGTTTCTTGCTCTCAAATTCTCTCCTAAAACTATTGGGAGAACTATATTAAAAAGCTTGACAAATAAAATAAACCTAACATAGGGTATTTATAGGAGTCTAGGAAACAAATCCCAAAAATGCTCGGATTCCGCATCGCGGACTGCCTGGGTGTGACGGCCAGGCTGACGGACCGTCACTGGCTTGACGGACCGTCGCCTGGACCATCGTCACTAGGCAGTAGGCTGCCTCAGGGTGATGGTTTGGGTGATGGACCGTCACCCACTTGACGGACCGTCGCCTGAACCGTCACTCTTATCCAGAATGCTCTTTTTGCTCGTATTTCCTTCCGTTTCCATGTTTGTCCCTATTTCCTGAAAACATAACATAAACACATCAAAAACGACGACGGTTGCTTGAAAACGTACGATTGTTCTTAGTTAAAAGGAGTCAAAAGTGCCATAAAATGGCGGCACATCAACTTTCATTATCGCCCACTTCACTCATGGGACACCTATACAACAAGCAAAAACAATAAACAAAATAAAAAAACAAACACTCTATAAGGTAATTTCAATTCACAATCAAAAAAGGCTAATCAACTTAATTCCCCGGCAACGATGCCATTTTTAATAATGCTCAAATGTACTCTCCAAAGTGCAGGTATTGGCGATTGTTAAGCAAAATAAATTTATATTACCCAATAGGTGTCAGGATCGATCTCACAGGGAATTAGAACTTAGCTTAAGTGATTGTAGAATACACTTCACAACGAGAGTAGATTGCTCAACAACAAATAATGTAAAAAAGGGGAAATGGGAATCTGTCACAACTCAAATTCCAAACAAAGCAATAAGTAAAAGTACAAGGTGTAAACAATAGAGAGAGGACGACTAGGGATGTGCTTCTGATGGGTCTTGAATACATGTCAAGGTACTTGCTCAATTGCGTAAATTCTTATTAAATAATATAAGTAGCATTGGTTTTAGGCATGCTTATTTATCTCTCTATCAAACAAACATATATCCAATGTTTTTATTCAAATACCATTGTTTAGGCAAATAACCAGCCAACATATGCTTGGGGAGGTCACACTATTTCTTGCTTAGACCCTTAAATGGGTGTTTCCATTGAATTGAGCTATTTCTAGCCTCAATCTATGTGGAATCCCAAGTAACCACTAGCAATTTCACATCCAAAATTACAAACTTCTTTCTCAACCAAGAAGACAACCAAGTAAGGTAAATCAATATTTGCAACCATCAACTTTAGAGTTAAAATATGGTAAAATCACTAGACCCATATCATATTAGCAATTATAAACACAAATAAGCAAGACCCATACCATTTATCAAATACCCATCATCTACACATCCCTAGACAAGGAAACTTAGCCATTCATGCTAAAGAAAGAATAAAGTATACCCATAGGGAAATTCAAATTCCTTTTCATTAATTGTAGCAAGAATCCAATATCCAAGCTCAAATTTACAAGACCAAGATTGAAGATTGAGAGAATGGATTAAAATCCTCTTTCTTGCCTTGGGAGAGAAACTTGCTTCAAAGGTTCGAAACTATTGAAAACTAACTAAAATAGTACCTGAAATGGGTTTAGGAACATTCCCAAATCATCATACGAAATTGGATAAAAATTCCCTTCGGGGGCTATGCGACGCAATATGCGGTTTGCACGTCGTGAAGTGTGTGTTGCACATCACTCTTCAGTAGTCTAGTGACTTGAGCTGACGTGGGAGCTTCATGCAAAGTGGGGTGCAGTTCGCACCAGGCAGTGTGCATATCGCACAATGACCGCATCCCATAACAGATCCTTCAGCAACTTTGTGGCTTTTGCGGTAGGAGGTGCAGATCACATCTCGTGTTGTGCGTGTCGCATGAAGTCCGCACCTCTCGGAAGAAACTCCATCTTGTTCAATCCTTCACACTTCAACTCTTTTTCAGCTCTTTTAGTTCCAATTCCTTATTTTCCACCTTAGGACAAGAGTGTCTGCATTAATGTCAATACAGTCCATAAGAACCTCTAAAGCTTATCAAAACAAAGCAATAATTCATCAATAAAGGCTAAATGAGTCGGTAGATTTCTGACTCATCAATGTCGATAGTGCAAGGAATTGTAAAGGTGCCCGGGTCTTCTCATTTCTCAGCAATGTTACTTGTCATCATAGCACTATAGTTGTGTGAGACTTCCAAGGTACCCACGTCCATAACACACTTCTTCTTGAGAAGTTCCTTCATGAATTTCATACCCAGGCATTTGCATTAAAGCCTCGACTAAAGGGATATTAATAGAAAGCTTGCCAAACATGTCAGCAAACTTTTTGAATTGGTTCTCCTCCTTCTTTTTGGCTAATCTTTGTGGGTATGGAGGAGGTCCCTTAGGTAGTGCGGTCAGCACACTTGGATCATTAGGAGTCTCCTCCTCGACATCAACAACAATTTGAGGAGGGCACACATCCTCCTCCTTCTCATCACACGGATCATCATTAGCAACAATGTTGGGTGCACTAAGCTTCACCCCAACTTTTGGCTCTGCATTATCTTTTTCTTCAAGCACAATCTCGGCCTCACCTAAATCTGTATGCTCTACAATGACCTCCACACTAGGCTTTTTACCACACCACTCACTCTTCCGTTCCTTGTGACAATTGACATGGCCATCATTTTTTGTATTTGTTGTAGTATCACTAGGGAGTTTCCCCTTTATTCAAGGATTCATTTAGGTGGACACATGGTTCATTTGTGCCTCGATATGCTTGATAGAAGTTGAGTTTGAGCTCACCATTTGGTGAAGAGTTGACACTTTTCTCTTAAGATCCTTCACTCTGCTATCGGTTGACTCAACCTTCTTTAAGACACGGGACAATATATCTTCAATTTTTGAGTGTTTGGGGTTGCTCACAGTGGGTAATAAGTGGCATCGGCCTTTGGAAGAGTCACATAAGGATTTAAACTCTGGTGATTATATCTATCACCTCTTTGCCATGATCCCTCCAATTGCCATCTCGCTCTTTATCCTTAATCTAACCTTGATTCTTGTCCCTCGGGCGCCAATACCCGAGTCAAAAACCCACCAAAAAATAGCAAATCTTCCCATCCATAATAGTAAAGACATCCTCATCATTGGCTTTAAGATCGAGAGTACTCACAACATTCACACTCTTAGTATTTCTGGGCCCCATCATATGCTTGGCCAAGAGATTAATTTGCGTTAGCATTTTAGCCGTACCATCATCTCTATCCTCATCTTTACAGCGTATTTTATTTGTCAAAATGGTTGAGGTCACACCCATGGGAATATCAGCCTCCCTTGTTGCCAAGCACGATTAATGTTGGTCATCCTTTCTAGAAAAGGTGAGGCAATACCATATGGCTGATCCATGAAGGTACCACCCGCGGGTTGTTGGCCACGGACTTGTCCATTGAATTCAAAGCCCTATAAAATCTTTGGAGAAGGACATTATTCGGAAATTCATGATTGGAGCACAACAAGATTTTCTTTTTCAACCTCAGCCATGACTCATGTAGAGGCTCATTAGGGAGTTGGCAAAAATTAGTGATTTCATCCTTCAATTGCATCATTCTTGAAGGATGGAAGAATCTCACCATAAATGCTTCGACAAGACCATTCCATGTGGTGATTGATCCTTCCAGAAACTCTTCTAACCATGCCATCACTTCTCCCGTGAGGGAGAAGAGAAATAAATGAAGCCAGATGGATTCTTCAGGGATGTTGTGGAAGATAAATGGTTGGCATATCTCAATGATGTTCTGGATGTGCCTATTTTCATCCTCATATGCAGCCCCTCCGAACAATCCTTTCATTTGTATGAGGTGGAGCATGGTACTAGTGACATGAAACACCGCATTTTCGATCATGGGAGGTAGGTGGATTGCACCTACCCCTCCTAGAATTTTAGGTTTGGGGGATGCGTCCATGAATCCTTTTACTCTTTCGTTGTCACCCACTTTGCTCATGGGCTGCCTGCTGAACAATCAAAAACAACAAAACAAAGTAAAAAGAGAACAAACTCACAAAGTGATTTCAAATGTCAATCAAAAAGGCTACTCAAAACCAATTTCCTCGGCAATAGCATCATTTTTTATAACGTTCAAGTAACACTCGCCATACATAGGCGATAGCGATCGTCAAAGCAAAACAAAATTTATATTCTCGATGAGAGTTAGGGTCGATCCCATAGAGAAATGGTAGAGTTGCCTATAAGATTGTCATATATTAATCACTAATAGAGTATTCATTCAAACAACAATAAAAGTAAAAAAGTGGAACTCAAGAAATTGGGAATCTGTCACAAGTGCAATTCCAAAAAAAATGATAAAGTAAATTATGAGTTTGTAACAAGAGAGAGGACGACTAGGGTATGTTTCCAATGGGACTTAAACATGGGTCAAGGTACTTGCTTAGTTATGTGAATTCTTAATATACAAAATGGATAGCATTGGTTTTAGTCATGAATGTCAATCTTTTGATCTTCCAAACATTTATCCGATGGTCTCTATTTGAGCACCATGGTTTCAACATAAACCAACCAATTTAGGATTAGGGAAGTCACACTATTTCTATCTTAGACTCTTAAATAGGTGTTTTTCGGTGATTGAACTATTTCTAGCCTCAATCTAGATGGAAATCCCAAGTACCCACTAGTGAATTCTTATCCGAAATTATGAACCTCTTTCTCAAGCAAGAACATAATCAAGTAATTTCAATCAATGTTGCACCATCAATTTTAGAGTTAAAACATTGAGAATTCACTAGACCCATATCAATTTAGCAATTATAAGCACAATTAAGCAAGACACATACCCATTAATCAAGTACCCATCATACACATACCCCTAGACAAGGAAACTAGCCACTCATGCTAAAGGAATAAGAGATGATACCAAGTGGGTAATTAAAATTTCCTTTCATTAGTGGAAATAATTTCCAATATCCAAGCTCAATAGTATAATAATGGTGAATCCAAGGTTGAAGATGGATAGAATGAAGTAAAACCCTCTATCTTTCCTTGGGAGATAAAACTTGCAAAAACTATTCAAAAACTATCAAAAACTATTGAGTACAATACCCAAATTGGGTTTTAGAAAGTTCCCAAATCATCACATTAAAATGGAAAAAAATGCCCTTCGGTAGCCGTGTGGCACGACGTGTGATCACATGTATCATTGTGCATATCACACAGCTCTGTCCCAGCAGACCAGTGACATGGCTTGATCCTCGAGTATTATGCAAAGGGAGGTGTGGACCGCACCAGGCATTGTGTGCATCGCATAGCGGTTGCACCTCTTAGCAGAATCTTCTTTTGCTTTTGAACTCTATGTGAAGAGAGGTGCAGACCTCACCAAGGGTTGTGCGCATTGCACGGCAGCCGCACCTCTCGGCAAATTCTTCATCTCTTTTGCTCATCTTCACACTTCAACTTTTTTCAAGCACTTTTGGGTCCATTTCCTTATTTTTCACTTCTTACCAAGAGTTCCTGCATTCATATCAATAAAGGCCATAAGAACCTCTGAGTCTCATCAAAAAATGGCAATAATTCATGATTAAAGGCTCAATAAATTGGTAGATTACCGACTTATCAATAGTGCTTCGTAAGAAGCCATCTGAATACTAGCTTGGAAGTTATTATTATAAGAAAGATCAATAAGGGGTAGATGATCATCCCAGCTTCCTTTAAAATCCAACACATGGGCACGTAGCATATCCTCGATGGTTTGAATAGTACGCGCAGCCTGTCCATCAGTCTGTGGATGAAAATTGGTGCTAAGATTTACCTGATGCCTAGACCCTTCTGAAAAAGATATCCAAAAATATGCTATAAATTGATCCCCTCAGTCAAAGATAATAGATAATGGAACTCTGTGAAGGCACACAATCTCCTAAATGTGAAGCTTGGCATAATCCTTAGCTAAAGATATCATCCTGACTGGTAGGAAATAAGCAGATTTTATCAGCCTATCAATAATTACCCAAATAGAATCATACATCCAAGGTGTACGAGGTAAACCGGTGATGAAGTCCATATTTATCATGTCCCATTTCCATAATGGAAGCTCGATATACTGAGTTAGGCCTCCAGGCCTCTGATGTTCTATTTTAACCTGCTGGCAGTTGGGACACTAGGCTACCATCTCGACGATATCTCTTTTTATGCCATTCCACCAATAGATCTGTCGAAGGACCTAGTACATATTCATCGCTCTAGGGTGAGCTGCATATCTAGAATAATGGGCCTCTAAAAGAATCTTTGCACAAATTTCTCCTGCTGTCAGTACACATAAGAGGCCCTGGTATCTAAGGACTCTATCTCCAGTCAGCTCAAATAAAGGTTATTGTTGCTGTGTAATCCTTTGCCCCAGTTTCATAAACTCGAGATCCTCGTGCTGTCACTCTTTCACTTCAATAAAAAAGGAAGATTCTATCATATTTTAAATGACAATACCTCCATCCTCTGCATCTAACAACTGCACCTGTAAACTAGCTAGTTGGCATAGATCTTTTGTCATTTCAACCTTATCAGCTTTAACATGGCTTAGACTATCCATAGACTTCTGGCTAAGCACATCAGCAACAATATTAGCTTTGTTGGGATGATATAAAATGTCAACATCATAGTCCTTTAGCAATTCTAGACATCTATTCTGTCGTAGGTTCAGCTCCCTTTGCCTAAATAAATACTGAAGGCTCTGGTGGCCAGTGAAAACATTAATATGAACCTTGTATAGATAATGCCACCAAATCTTCAGGGCAAAGACAACTGTAGCCAACTCAAGATCGTGAGTAGGATAGTTCTATTCATATTTCTGCAGCTGTCTGGAGGCGTATGTGATAACCTTGCTATGATGCATAAGAACACAACCTAGGCTAATTGTTGATGAATCACAATATACAACATAACCCTTGGTTGCATGTGGAAGAGTCAAGGCAAGCGATGTGGTAAGCCTTTTATTTAGCTCTTTGAAACTCTGCTCGCATGCCTCAGTCCACTAAAACTTAGTTGCATTACGTGTCAGCTTCATCAGTGGTGCGGAGATAGAGTAGAATCCCTCCATAAACCTGCGGTAATATCCTACCAAGCCTAAAAAGATATGAACCTCTAACGGATTCAAGGGCCTCGACCAGCTTATTACTGCTTCAATTTTTTGGCTATCAACCCTGATACCATCGTTGGTGATAACATGACCAAGAAAAGCTACAGAATTAGCCAAAATTCATATTTAGAGAATTTAGCATATAACCTGTAGTCATGGAAAGTCTGTAATATAGCTCATAAGTGGTCTGCATGCTCGGCTTCTGACCAGGAATATATTAGGATATCATCAATAAACACAATCACAAATACATCCAAGAATGGTTTGAATACCCGGTTCATAAGATCTATAAAGGCTGCTGGGGAATTTGTAAGCCCAAAATACATAACATGGAATTTAAAATAGCCATACCTCATCCTGAAAGTTGTCTTTGAGATATCAACATCCCTAACTCGCAGCTAATGTTAACCAGATCATAAGTCAATCTTGGAAAAGCATTTGGCACCCTTTAATTGATTGAATGGATGCCAAAAATTATCAGATTGTAGCGGGTCTACCTTTGGGTCAGGGAGAGAGTTCCACCATACCGGCACCCAGTGCTTTATCTTCCACTACTCCTAGTGGCCCTATACTAGCTACTGTGGTAAGCCAGCAGCAGCATATCAAGGAGAAGTTGGCAAAAGTAGAGAGGCAGTAGAAAAAGTAGAGGGACTATAATAGGAAGAAAAGCAAGTTCCTCACAAATATGATGAGCAATCTGAGGAAGCTTTGTGGATCTGAGGCAGAGGATAATATTGACAAGGGAGATTAGGTGTTTTCTCGGCCTAGCAGCTCTGGTTCTGAGTGATACACTCTTCAGGGAGCCCCTTCAAACACTTATCTTATTTTGATGCAGTGAGGGCACTGCAATGTGTTAGTTGGGGTGGATGGCATACTTTATCTAGCCTTTTTAAATTTGGATATTATTGTGCCCTTGTCGGGCTTGTTTTGATTATTTTGGATATTATTGTTCCCTCACTGGGCTTGTTTATTTTGGTGTTCGATATTGGTGTGCCCTTGTCAGGTTTGTTTTTATATTATTGTACCCTTGTCGGGTTAAGGAGTTGCTATGGATGAAGTTGATGTTTAGTTCTTTAGTTTTGTTACTTGTAGATTTTTTGGTTTCTTTTGTAGTGGTCTTTTGGATGTTTTGGAGCCAGGGGAAGTCTGAGTACCTGGTAGGCTAAGTTGAAACTTATGTTTTAGGTTGAGTTTATGTATTGGTGAATTCTGAGTAGCCGTATCAATTTAGATAGATGAATTGGCCTAATGATAGACTGAGTGACATCATTCTTAAGGGCAATTTGTCATCTTTTGAGATATTGGGGAGCATTGACTTGTTTGGTACTAATGAAGTTAGTCTTGCATGCTAAGTGAAATAGGCATACCCTTCCAAAAAAAATTGTGAAAAGTGTATGGCAAGGAACGATGCAAGAATGATGTTTGTGACGACTCTTTTAATCTTTTTTGTGACTCTTAACGCATTAGTGGTGATAATTTGAAATTGAAGAATGTGACTCCATTTGTTCTTGTTTAGGAAATAAAAATTGACCCTTCATGAATGATTCGCATGTCATGTGTGGTGAAGTTTAGTTGAATAATTCTTGTGTTGGCTTGTGTTAACTAGAACATGTCCGGTTAGTCATTTAATGTTAGTCTCAAATGCGTTGGTTGGAAAAATGATCTTAGGCCTTCTTTGTGATTGTTGAAGCCTACTTAGCCTTAAAAGCCACCATTGCACTTAAATTGTATCATTAGTCACCCCTCTTGAGCCTAATACCTCTTCTTTGGCAACCTCGGTATAAGCCTTGACCCATTTTGAAAATGAATCCCTCTCTTGAACCCGTCCCTCCTTGAAGTCTACAAGTGTGAAATCGAGGCTAAAAGCCTACGTTTGGGGGTTGATAAAAGGTACCTTGGAGGAGTGCTCAATGAGCTTGTCTTGGTTTGTTGCCTAAAAAGAATTGCCAAAAAGAAGGAAGAATTTGAATAAAAAAGCAAAGAGGAAAGAAAAGAAAAAAATCCTCCAAGGTGAAGAAAATGATAGAAAGTTGGGGCTTATAATTAAATAATTGATATGGTGCCTCGTGTTGAATGAAAAATGAAAGAAATGGCCTTGGTTTCGAATTGAAAAAGTTGTGTAGAGTTGGTTTTGCCAATATAAAATGGATAAATAGTGCAATTGACACGGATTACTTCTATTTTACAGGTTTCTATATTTTAGAAGTGTTCGGGAAAGATTCGAGTGAAAACAAGTCAAAATGAAGCTACATGAATTATTGGTCACTGGCAGTATATTGTTTATTGAGATCGCGAGCCACAGCTCACGTGATCGCGGTCAACTGAGAGTCAATGCTATGCGATCGCGAGTGAAGTACCGCGCGACAGTGATGAAGAAGGATACAACACCTCACAATCATGGGGTGAAGTAATGAGACAGCGATGAGTATATTCACAAACCATCGCGATCGCGATGTGCACTCATGCGACCATGATGAAGGAATCAGTAACTATAGGGCAGAATTGGAAAATCACATCTTTGGAAACCCTAATTCACATAAAAACACTACCCAGCCCTTTTTGGGTGATATTTTGGATTATTCACAATTGTTTTTCAATCAATTCATCCTTAGTCTTAGAGTGAACAACTTAGGGCTAGCTTGGGGAGCAAGTTCATTCTCCATAACCATTGGAGTGAAGATTGGAAGCTTTTATTGTAAAATCTTTAGTTTCTTTCTTCAACTCTTGCTTTGTATTGTTAAATCTATTGGTGTGTTAGTTGATTTGAGATTTGGATATTGGGTTAGATATAAATAATATTTGGGTGTGATTTCTTATCTTGTGATTTTACAATTTATTAAATATTTTCTAGTTTATGAATTGGGTCTTTGAATCTCTAATTAATTTTGTGCTTGAATTGAATCTAAAGGGAGTGATCAACCCTTGGACTTGCCCTCTTTACTTTGCTTTGGCTTGAAAGAGTGAATTAAGGTGGGGAAAGATTGCTTAGCACTAACTTGAGGCTCTAACCCTCATTTAAGGAATTGGCTAGAAATAGTAATTCTAGTGTTGCCATAATTGGAAGAGCTTTGTTAACGCTTGCCTTGGTTCGATAGAACTAGTTGAGTTATATTTGTCGATAGTCGAGAGACATTGGTAAATTACTAATACTTCCAAGGCTTGTTTCATTTGATCCATGATTAATCTAGTTTATATTTGGTAAATTTGTAATGGATCATATAGATTTGAAGTAATACCCATTCCAAAATCTCCCTTGTGATCCTTGCGTTGGGAAGAGTTGGTCAACCTTGCAATTGCATCATCGCCCCCCCAATTAATTTACTTATTTTTCTCCTTGAACTTGAGTAAGTTGTTTTAATTCTTTGATGTCTCAATTGCGATTACATTGTTCTTTGTGGGATCGACCCCGACTCCCATCGGGAATATAAATGTGTTTTGCTTAACGATCGCCGATACCTCTATCTTAGAGAGTACATTTGAGCATTATCATGCCTCCAAGGGAACTCTATCCCTCTGACCTTGCGAGGAACAATTGGTACCTTCCCCAGAATCCATGTCTATCTCTGTGCCATCTCCTGAGCGTTGGTACTCAATCAGAAAACAAACACAAAGCACGATTTAGATTTCATATGTCCTTATAACTCCGCTCTACAGCACGATCTATAAATTGAAAGAAATGTAATCTTTCCTAAATACCTGGTAGCCTCCTTATTATAATTGTGGTGCATAACACACACATAAGCAAGACTCTACTAGACACGTCTTGTGGACTCCCTGGGATACGATTACTATGATACCAAGTTTGTCATGCCCCAAACTAGGGAAGGTGCGATTGGCACTAGATACCTTGTTTGACCGAGTTAGCCACTAAAAAATACTTGCTGACTAAACCGTGGTCCCAAAAAGTCGGGTAGCACAACATCTGAAATACTAAGCCTTGATTGTTAAGGTCATAACCTAAATGACAACAAGTCATATAGACAAAGGTAGACAAGCCAAAAATAAGAAAGTACTGGATGGCCGATGAGGCCGCAACTGAAGACATACATGCATACATACATATATATATACAAGCCAAGTCTATAGGGCTGGAAACTGGAAGCTATAGAAATAAACCCAGAATACTATATCCGCAATAGCTTCTAAAAGTGTCATAAGCACTGGTCGGGACAAGACCTCGACTATACCCAAACTGTGCAGCAAATGTAAACATCCTCTGATAGCCCCAGGATGAGGTAGAGCTTACCAACTCACAACTGAACCCCGAATCCTAGTGGAGGGATCGATCAGAATCCCTACCTGAACCTGCATGCATGAAACAAAAATGCAGCGTCCCCAGGCAACGGGATGTCAGTACGAATAAAAATGTGCTAGTATGTAAGGCGGAAGGTAGAATCATAAATAACTGTTGTAAAAAGGGTAATAGAGATACCACCTAAAACTGAACCTCTGATATCCTCCATGGTCGACATCCGACCTTACAGAAATCAAATATGCATGGTATTCTCATGTAGTCCTATGTCGTGAATACACATATATAGATACAAATGCATGTCATACCCAACTAAATACTAGCAATGGTGGTATCTTCCGCTAGCTAACAGGTAACATGTTTGCTAACTTGTGGCCATCTGTGTCTCATACTTATAAAAATAGACAATAGGCCTCATACCTCTGATTATAGCTCGAGAGTAGAATGCATAGCATGTCATGTTATGGATTTGTAATGCATGTATGTCATCATAATCATGTTGCCAATCTTGGCCAGCTGGAACTTTTTATTCTCTTAATCTCGTAACTACTTTTGTATAACATAAAAATACCTCGTAGAACCTCATATATTTTAGAATAAACTTGAACGCTTCACTCGATTTTAGAATGGTAACTTTAACCTGTGGATGTTCATAAAGAGCTTAAGGTGCTTCACTTAGTTTCTATATATGTTTACTTAGTAGTTTGTAAAAGATAGTATTTCAAAAAAAACATGTCCTTTAGTAGTTTAAACATATGAGTTACATTTGAGAGTTTTGGAAATCAACGTATTATTTTAAAAGAGAACAAATAACACATCGACAAAAGAATAAGAATTCATACATATGGACATATAGTTAAGGAAGTCGACAAAATGATATATAGATGCCGAATACCCTATATAACCGAATGAGTGGAATATCAACATAATAGAATCATAGAAACACTACAGCTGTGATCCCAATGCCTTTCACAGAAGGTCTTTCTAGCAATAGAATAGTAAAATATCGTATTTCACGATTTAGGAATTTTTCTAAAATTCGTGCTCAAAGGAATGATGAAGCTTAGCCTTAACATACCTTTCCAACGGACATCTGAATGCCCATAGTTCCTTCATGGAAGTTGTTCCTTACATTCTAAGCTTCATAAACACTATATATATGCAGCTTATACGAACCTATAAATAGTTTATAATTAATCTTAAATCAGCAGATTTGTCATGGGATCATAACTTGACGAAACATCTGTAGAACTTCACAAAAATGATCATAAAAGAGTCCCGATATGGTTACCTTAGCAAACTAAGTGTAAACCTTGAAGAACTACCAAGTTATATCTTCTTCAACTAGATCCAAACTTGGCTAATCAATGGGGGGAATGATTGCTACGCATAAAGATTGCATTTCTAGGCACGGGGGCAAATTTAGCGATAGAAATTACCAAAAATGCACCTTGATCACTCAAGAACTCTCTTGTAACCCTCTCCTATATTTTTCCTTATTTCAGAAATATTTTGGAATATATTTTTATGACTTAAAACGTCAATAGGTAGATTTATTCTTATTTTGACCTAACCCGATTCGCGATCCAGTTTTAGCACAGACAATCTGTGGTAAAACAATCATAACTCTTTACTCCGATGTTAGTTTAACGTGAGGTTTTGTGTGTTAGAAACTAAACTCATAGACCTTTGATTTGGTAGGTTGGTTCCCCACCAACTCTCTATATATTGGGATAAAAGCTCCTAGATATTTAACCTAATGTTTAGAAAATTTATCAAAGAAACTTACGATAACTTTTGCCAACTTTTATTTTGCAACTTGTTTGACTTTAAAACTTAACATACGACCATTGTGCGATTATAATACATTATAACATATCTTTATTATCATATTAGATACTCTTAGTCTCATCCCGAAGGTACGGGTTAATTTAAACCTTTCTAACGGGTGAGGTGTTTCACGAGGCATTTCTTTAACTCAAACTTTTATTTAAGGGCTCCCTTTGACCTAAAACATTAATTTAATTATTTGATATTATCACCCATTTGCAACCTTATTCTCTCGATGTGATATGCTAAGTCATATACACCTCATACACTCATGCCACTCTACGTATATTATGCCAAAAAATTATGGGGTCTCACGTTACATTGTTGATACTAATGTTACCCAATTTTGCAAGGGTATTACAAGTACTAAGAGGGACTTCTTTTATAGTGTATTTTCCTCCTCTATCTGTTTCTAGGCTGGGCAGAACCAATGGTGTTGGATTTGGCAAAAAAACAATTTGATCATTGACTGTCTTCCTTACTCCTTATGTTGCCAAAGTGTGAGCTACTGTGTTTCCTTCTCAGAAGCTATGCCAGAACAATGGATTCCCTAGTTCCTTCAACCAAAACTTGCATGATAAAAGTAAATTATTATAAACCTTATTGCTATTGTCCTGGATCAAATTAATTACCTATGTACAAATTGTTTCAATCTCCGAGCATGATAATGATGTCATGTGGCTAATTTTCTCCTTGAAGAAGTACCATCAATTCCATGTATGTATGATAACCATCATACATTTTTTAAAGAAACCAAAGATCCAGTGACCATAGTCATCTCTGATCACACCTCCTAGTCCATCTAAATTGATAATATTATTAAAGGATCCATCAATATTAAGTTTAAATGAATCTCTAGGAGGAGGATGCCATTTGACCTAGATGGAGTGGAAAATCTGACTGTTGCAGGATAGGGAGTTGGATGAGTAGGTGAATTTGATGACACGAGCATCCAAATTTTTTGGAAAGACAAATATACTAGTGTTGTTGAAAATGTTATGGTTTCTATTTAACCAAATGTGCCAAAGAGAAAAAGGAAAGAAGATTTCCCACTTTAGGAGGTTAGTGGCCATGGTCGGGGAAGCATTTTTTGACATCCAGTAACCAATGAGAGTTAGATTGATTATTGTGATGAAAGGTGATGGAGTAGTGATCCCGAAGTTTTTTTTTTTTGCAATAGGACCTTCCAAAAAATTGTGGGTCATAGTTTCAATGTCGCTATTGCAAATGGTACATAAATTGGAGGTAGTAATGTGGAGCTTATGCAAGTAACATTTTGTCGGCAGTCTGTTGTGGGAGCATTGCCATAGAAAAAAATTGATTTTGTTAAGAGTCTTAAGCTCCCATATCTAGTAATGGCTATAGCTTTGGGTGGATTGGGGACTTAGGAGTTTTCGTACGGAGGCAGTAGAGAATAAGCCATTAGAGGTAAGGGACCATATGGGAAAGTCTTTATCAACATTATTAGTGATGGGAACCTTATTAATGCTACCCTACAATATTATCCAGGAGAATGAAGGAACAAGCCTCAAAATTCCATTGATTGTTGAAAATAATATCGATCACTTTCTTATTGAGGTCCTTATTGTGAATAGGGCTCTAAATTAAGGACCTTAGACTTGTAGCGGGAGGGATCCAGTTGAAGTCCCAGATGATAATATTGGTGCCATCACCCACCTGCCCATCTAATACTTTTCTCACAAATATTTCATTCCTTACAAATATTTTTCCAAATAAAAGAGCAGTTGGAGGTAGATTTCCTCAGGCTATATTTGTTGATCAAATATTTATCCAAAAGTTGATCTTGTCTGGAAAAACGTCTCCATGCTAAACTAGTGGGCTTATCAACATTTTTATGAGAGGCTCTAATTAAGTTTAGACCACCGTCTTTTTTGTGCTAGTGATAGTAGACCAACTAACATAGTGGATCTTCTTGTTATTAGGAGTGCTGCCCCAAATAAAATAACGTTGGATCTTATCTATTTGCTTAAGAGTGGATTTAGGCAATTGAAAATAAGTCATGTGATACGTGAAGATAGCATTAAGGGTAGCTTTGGCGAGCACCGTCCTACCAACTAAGGTTAGGAAATTAGTCTCTCAGCTTGCTAATTTATTGGACATTTTTTCAATTATGTATGAGAAATCTTTATGGGTAGGATTCTTGTTAAGAATTGGATACCCAAGATAACTACCAAAGTTATTCATGGTTAATATTCCTAGCAAAGATTTGATGTAGTTTAGGAACTCGTTGGGGAAATTTCTAAAGATAATAGCTTTAGACTTAATCTTATTTATACTTTGTCCTAAAAGATTTCCAAACACCACTGAATAGAGATGATAGATTTCTTATTGGCTTTATCCATAAGGGTAACGTCGTCAGCATAAAAAAGATGAAAAGAGTTAGAGCCTTTAGAACTAATAGCTATAGGATCCCATTGCCTAATATTGACTTGGTAGTTGATATAGTTTGTGAAGAGTTTCATACATCGAATGAAGATATAGGGGACAAAGGATCTCCTTGTCTAATACCTCTAGTAGGTTGGAAAAAATCAGTTTTAGTACCATTAAGTAGTACAACAATACTACTAGTGATGATGCAATTCATAATAATGGAAGTAATTTTAGGAGGAAATTTGAAAAACTTGAGGGCTCTATAGATGAAAGTCACTCAAGCTTATTTGTCACGCCCTGAGGCTACCCCCTAGGCATAACATGGGACTCGGGACTGCAAGTGTCCCAAGTTAACCCATGGCTAAAGCATGACTTAAATAAACATATATAAACTTAATGGAAATATCAAACTGAAGAGATAAATAGACTGAGTCATCAACAGCTCAAAACATAACATAAAAGAATCTAAAACCCAAATACAGAATCTCTACTATGTCTAAAAGCCTCTAAACTGAATAATGAGTTGGTGGGACAGGACCCCAGCTAACTCCCAGTACTAAGCGGAAACCATAAATATAGACAACTAATACTAGTCCTTGAAGTATGAGGACTCACCATTCGAAACTGGGACACCTGCTAATCTCTACCCACGAATCTGAGAACCCAAACCTAAATCTGTAATACCAAGAGGATGCAGCGCAAGATATGCGTCAGTACTTAGTCATCTTGTCGACAATCACCCAAATAGAATCATGTTGCCTTTGAGTACAAGGCAAACCTATAATGAAGTCCATATTGATCACTTCCCACTTCCAAGTAAGAAGATCAATATCCTGAGTCAAACCACCTGGTCGCTGATGCTCTACCTTCACTTGATGACAGTTGGGACACTTAGCCACAAAACCTGCTATGTCCCTGTTCATACCATTCCACTAATAGACTTCCCATAGATTATGATACATCTTGGTGGCACCGGGGTGAATAGAATACCTGGAGCTATGATCCTCTATCAAAATCTGCAGTCTCAACCCATCTATATCAGGAACACACAATCAACCCTGATATCGAAGCACATCATCTCCCCCTTGGGAGAAAACCTCTACCATTTGCTGATGGACTACACCCTTCAACTGGTGAAAAATAGGATCACTGTCTTTCTTTTCTTTCACTTCAGCTACCAAGAAAAATTCGGAACCATTCTGAACAATAACACCACCTTAATGGTGCAAGTCGATGAACATCCTTGGCCAATTCTTTCTTTCCATCCTCAACAGAAGACACACTACCCATAGACAACCTACTAAGTGCATTCCCCATGACATTGGCCTTACCCAGATGGTAAAGCACACTCATATCATAATCTTTAAGAAGCTCAAGCTATCTCCTCTATTGAAGATTCAACTCCTTTTAAGTGAACATATACTGAAGACTCTTATGATCGGTGAACACATCCACATGAACACCATACAAGTAGTGTCTCCAAATCTTCAAAGCAAACACCACGGCCGCTAACTCAAGATTATGAGTAGGGTAGTTTTTCTCATGGATCTTAAGTTGTCTAGAAGCATAGGCAATCACCTTACCACGCTGCATCAACACACAACTCAAACCAATTCTAGAAGCATCATAATACATAATAAAGTCATTTAGGCCATTTGGTAGAGCCAACACTGGGGTTAGGGTCAACCTAGTCTTCAATTCCTGAAAGTTCTTCTCACATAGATTAGACCACTGAAATTTAACCTTCTTCTGAGTCGATCGAGTCAATGGGGCAGCAATGGATGAAAACCCTTCCACAAATCTCCTGTAGTCACCGGTCGAACCCAAAAAGCTTCTAATATCAGATGGGGAAGTGGGTTTAGGCCAGTTCTTTACTGCCTCAATCTTTTGACAATCAACTTGAATACCATCTCTAGTCACAATATGACCCAGAAAAGCAACAGACTGCATCCAAAACTCATATTTGCTAAACTTAGCAAATAACTGTCGATCCTTAAGAGTTTGCAACACAACTCTAAAATGGTCCACATGCTCCTCCTCACTCGAGAATAGATAAGAATATCATCAATGAAAATAATCACAAGCATATCCAACTACTGTTTGAACACACGGTTCATCAAATCCATAAAAGCTACAGGAGCATTCGTTAATCCAAAAGACATAACCACAAATTCATAATGACCATACCGAGTTCTAAAGGCTATCTTTGGAATGTCACACTCTCTAATACAAAGCTGGTGATAATCAGATCTAAGGTCGATCTTAGAGAAGAAACTGGCACCCTGAAGCTGATCGAATAAGTCATCAATCCTAGGAATGGGATACTTATTCTTGATTATGACTTTGTTCAACTGACGGTAATCGATACACATTCTGAGGGAACCATCTTTCTTTCGCATGAATAAAACTAGAGCACCCCATAGAGAGATGTTGGGTCGAATAAAACCCTTATCAAGGAGGTCTTTCAACTGATCTTTCAATTCCTTAAGCTCTGCGAGAGCCATTCTATATAGAGGAATAGATATAGGATGCATATGTAGAAAAAGATCTATTCCAAAGTCGATCTCCTGCTCGGGAGGGACTCTGGGCAAGTCTTCAGGAAACACTTCTAGAAACTCATTCACAATAGGAACTGACTGGAGGGATGGGATTTCAGACTTTGTTTCCATCACCTGAACTATATGATAAATATAACCCTTAGAAATCATCTTCCTAGCCTTCAAATAAGATATGAAACGACCCTTCGAGGATGGAGGACTACCTTGCCACTCTAAGACAGGTTCATTTGGAAACTTGAAACTGATGACTCGAGTACGACAATCAACTGAGGCATAACATGCATACAACCAATCCATACCAAGAATAACATCAAAATAAGTCATCTCTAACTCTACTAGATCCACTGAAGTGACTCTATGAAGGACTGAGATAGGGCAATTTTGGTAGATTCTTTTGGCTAGGACTGACTCACCAAAAGGAGTAGAAACACAAAATGGTTCTAAGAGTTGATCTGGACAACTCTCAAACTTACAAGCAACATAAGGAGTCACAAAAGATAAGGAGGCACCAGGGTCCAATAAAGCATACACAAAGAGAGATAAAACTTTTAGCATACCAGTAATAATGTCCAGTGAACTCTCCTGGTGATGTGCCATGATTTCATGGCACTTTTGATTCTTAATACTAAGAATTTTTAGGTGTTCTTAAACATGTTTTGTTAGATTTGTTGTCATTTGTTGCTTGTCCAAGGAAACGTATTGAAAAGATGAAAATACCAAAGTATTGCAGTTTTTTAGGCAAAAGGCATGCCCTATGGGCGTGGGATCTACCACGTTTCCTGGGAGAGATGTTTGAATGAGCCAACAGAGAAGCTGTCACACCCTGAGGTTACCCCTTAGACGTAACACGGGACTCGGGACCACAAGGATCCCAAGTTAACCCTTGGTCATAGCATTTTCATGTATAACAAAGACAAGACATAGCGGAAGCATCGTATGAGAATCCAAATAGAAAGCATAATCATATAAAAGAGAGTCGAATATGAAGTACAACTCAATAGTCATCCCATAACATCTATGTCTGAAAAGCTTCTAAAAACTAGCATAAGAGGTTGATGGGACAATACCCCAACTAACTCGACAATCTAATACGTAAAGGAAACATAAAAACTGAAATACAATCTAGTCCTCAAAATATGAGGTCTCACCAAAGCTGACTGAGAGAGTGGCCTGGAACTCTAGCCACGAACCTGAGGAGGTATGCCTGAATCTGCATCATCAAAGGATGCAGCGCAATATGTGTTAGTACTATGGAATGTACTAAGTATGTAAGCAATGCATAAACATGATGAAAACATACTAAGCATACTTAAATAATTGAAATCATGCTTTTAAAGATAAATTGAGCGCAATGACTCTAATACTTTCCATAAGCTGAAACATAATCATAAGTAATGAATCTGAAATCTGAATAAGAGTCAAAATGCAAGTTTTAAAAGAATAAACTATTTTCTGTGGGAGGTTCTCTAACCGACATAGACCATGTGAGCTACATGGAATCTGATGTATCCGCCCCATCGAAAGGACCCAATATACTTTGCCAGGGTATAAAGGCATTACTTTGGCATGATCACTAAAATTAATGCCCAACAGAGGGGACTTAAGACCTATGGGGGCATGTAGTTCTGGGACCTTTTGGCTACTCTCACCCTATCCAACTCGGTGCTAATACTACTCCCAAAACATACATATAGCTCATATAATACTGGGCATATCTGATGCCAAATCTATTTGAAAAGCATAAGGGTATATCTGATACCATGCAATTCACTTAGCTTAGGTGGACATATATAGATGCCAAACCTTTCTTAAAACATAGGGGAATATCTGATGTCCAAATCTTTCATAAAACATAGGGACATATCTGATGTCCAAAAACTGTTGGAAAAGCATAAGGTCATATCTTATGTCATGCAATTCACAAGTCATGAATCTTAAAGCTTTGTAATACCATAATTCAAAATATACTTTTCTTGCTAAATTCATACTTAAAGAATTAGTCATGCAATTTCATAAATACATAGAGGCCATGATATCTAATCATGCCAACTTTCTCTTGAAAACATGTAAATTCATAGTTTCATGCTAGAAATCAACATTCATGCTTGGGCTTTTAAAACCAATGAGAGAATCATAATCAAATCATGAGTAGTCAAGAGGAAACCATGAATTTAAACATAGAAACTGCTTTCATAAACTTTCCCCAATTTTAAATCAAAACCATAATTTCATAACTTCATACTTAAAGATAAGAGTTGGGGAATTTGGGCACAAGGGTGGAAGAAACCCATTGTTAAAAACCACATACCTTGGTGGAAGATTACCCACTTGATTGGAAAATAATTAGGAGACTTGACTTGGAGCTTGGAGACTTGAGCTTGAGAGCAATTTTCCTATTTGAGTGAAGAATGATGAACTTAAGAGGGACTTAGGGTAATATGGGTGAAAACCCTTCTAAAATTAGTCAAAACGACTTCACTTAATACATAATAAGGTGGGAAATAACCAAAATGCCCCTAGGAATTAATTGGGAAAAACTTGGAAAATGGTCAACTTTCAGTGACCATGCCTCAGTCTATGAGTCGTGGTTTGGATGAAGGGTCATCATCTGGAGTCGTAGAACTTAGGCTGGAAATTTTAAGTTGCAGCTTCACTTCTACGGGTCAACAGGATGGACCCATAAAAGGAATGACGGTTCATCATTAGGAGTCATTGTTCACAGGGAGCTAGGCTGACTTGGTCAAACCACGACTCAAGACTATGGCTTGTCGTTCCAATGATGAGTCGTAGACTTGACTCGTAGTTCCTAAAGGGGACTCGGGAAAAATGTAAATCCTCTTAAGACATTCCACGAGTCAACAGGATGGACCCGTCATTTGAACGATGAGTCATCATTTGAACGACGAGTCATCATTTGGACTCGTGGTTTCTGGGAATACTTAACAGCCCACAGGTGGAACAACGACTCGTAGAATGAACTACGGTCTGTAGAACACACCCGTGGTTCTCATACCAGAGGCTAAGCTTACAGGGACTGAACCACGGATCCATTCCATGAATCATGGTTTGGACCCGTCATTTCTGAAACAGGGATTTTTCTGAGGTTTTTAACTTAGATAGCTGGATACGTTTACGGGGTGTTATAATATCCCCTCTTGGGATCATTCGTCCTCAAATGAAGGCTAGACAAGGGAAACTGAGGGGAAAACAGCCTAACCAAACATCAAAACATAGAAACCAAGGGGTAATCATTAAACCTGAACTTTTCAACTTGAAAACATGATAAACTAACTTCGTAAAACATGGGTGCATGCTAAAATCATGAGAGGAACTGATGGAGTAGAATCGGAGGTACATACTAAGAAGGAAACTAGTACCTCAAGCTGGAACTGAATTGGAAGGAAAGAGATGAGGATATTTGGCCTTCATGGCCTCTTTCGCTTCCCAAGTACCACCCTCAGCAAGCTGATTCCTCTAAAGGACTTTTACCGAAGTGACCTCTTTGTTTCACAACCTCCGAATCTAACGATCAAGGATTTCCATGGGAACCTCCTCATAAGTGAGACTATCCTTCACACCCACATCTTCCAAAGGCACAATCAAGCTCGGATCGCTAACACACTTCTTCAACAAGGAAACATGGAAAACTGGATGAACCGCTTCCAACTCAGTTGGCAAATCTAACTCATAAGCAACACTACCAACTCTCCTCGAAATCCGATAAGGACCTACAAAATGAGGACTAAGTTTTCCTTTCTTGCCAAACCTCATCACACCCTTCATGGGTGACACCTTAAGGAAAACCCAATCATCAACTTCAAATTCTAACTCCCTTCTCCTCACATCCGCATAAGATTTATGTCGACTCTGAGCGGTCTTCAACCTTTCCCGAATAAGCTAAACTTTCTCCATGGTCTCATGCATAGAATCTGGACCAATCAAGGCTGCCTCACCAACCTCGAACCAACCAATAGGAGATCTACACCTCCGGCCATAAAGTACCTCATATGGATCCATCTGGATGCTAGAGTGAAAGTTGTTGTTGTAGGCAAACTCGATAAGTGGTAAATGATCATCCCAATTTCCTTTGAAGTCAATAACACAAGCCCTCAACATATCCTCCAAATTCTGAACAGTATGCTCGGCCTGGCCATCCATCTGAGGGTGAAAAGTTGTGCTAAACTTCACCTTAGTACCAAGACCTTTCTGAAACGACCTCCAAAACTGAGATGTAAACTGAGGACCACTATTCGAAATGATAGACAAAGGAACACCATGCAATCAGACTATCTCCCGAATGTAGAGTTTGGCATAATCATCCGATGTATCCGTAGTCTTAACAGCCAAGAAATGGTCATCCGGTCGACAATCACCCAAATAGAATCATGTTGCCTTCGAGTACGAGGCAAACTCGTAATAAAGTCCATATTGATTACTTCCCATTTCCAAGTGGGAAGGTCAATATCCTGAAGCATACCACCTGGTCTTTGATGTTCCACCTTTACCTGTTGACAGTTGGTACACTTAGTCACAAACTCGGCTACGTCCTTCTTCATATCATTCCACTAAAAGACTTCCTTTAGATCACGGTACATCTTAGTAACACCCGGATGAATGGAGTATCTAGAACTGTGAGCCTCAGACAAAATCTGTTGTCTCAACCCATCAATATCTGGCAAACATAAGCGACTCTGATAACAAATCACACCATCTCCCCCTTGGGAGAAAACCTCAACCATTTGTTGATGAACTGCACCCTTAAGCTGAAGTAGAATGGGATCTTGGTCTTGTTTGGCTTTCACCTCAGCCACCAAGGATGATTCGGCACCATTAGTCACAATCACACCACCTTCGGTCGAGTCCATAAGGCAAACTCCCAACCGAGCAAGCCAATGAACTTTTTTAACCAATTCCTTCTTTCCATCTTCAATAGAAGCTACATTTCTCATGGACAACCTACTCAAATCATCCGTCACAACATTGGCCTTACCCGGATGGTAAAGCACACTCATATCATAATCCTTAAGGAGCTCAAGCCATCTCCTTTGTCGCAAATTCAATTCCTTTTGAGTGAACACATATTGAAGACTCTTATGATCAGTGAAAACATCCACATGCACACCATACAAGTAGTGTCTCCAAATCTTTAAAGCAAAAACCACGGCCGCTAGCTCAAGATCATGAGTAGGGTAGTTCTTCTCATGTACCTTAAGCTGTCTCGAGGCATAAGCAACCACCTTGCCCCATTGCATCAAAAAACAACTCAAACCAATTCTGGAAGCATCACAATACACAACAAAATCATCAAGGCCTTCGGGTAGAGCCAATACTGGAGTTGTAGTCAATCGAGTCTTCAATTCCTGAAAACTTTTCTCACAGGAGTCAGACCACTGAAACTTAACCTTTTTTTGAGTCAATCGGGTCAATGGGGAAGTAAAGGAGGAAAACCCTTCCACAGATCTCCTATAGTAACCAGCCAAACCCAAGAAGCATCTAATATCGGATGGGGAAGTGGTCTTTGATGTTCCACCTTTACCTGTTGACAGTTGGTACACTTAGCCACAAACTCGGCTACGTCCTTCTTCATATCATTCTACTAAAAGACTTCCTTTAGATCACGGTACATCTTAGTAACACCCGGATGAATGGAGTATCTAGAACTGTGAGCCTCAGATAAAATATGTTGTCTCAACCCATCAATATCTGGCAAACATAAGCGACTCTGATAACAAATCACACCATCTCCCCCTTGGGAGAAAACCTCAACCATTTGTTGATGAACTGCACCCTTAAGCTGAAGTAGAACGGGATCTTGGTCTTGCTTGCCTTTCACCTCAGCCACCAAGGATGATTCGGCACCATTAGTCACAATCACACCACCTTCGGTCGAGTCCATAAGGCGAACTCCCAACCGATCAAACCAATGAACTTTTTTAACCAATTCCTTCTTTCCATCTTCAATAGAAGCTACATTTCTCATGGACAACCTACTCAAATCATCCGTCACAACATTGGCTTTACCCGGATGGTAAAGCACACTCATATCATAATCCTTAAGGAGCTCAAGCCATCTCCTTTGTCGCAAATTCAATTCCTTTTGAGTGAACACATATTGAAGACTCTTATGATCGGTGAAAACATCCACATGCACACCATACAAGTAGTGTCTCCAAATCTTTAAAGCAAAAACCACGGCCGCTAGCTCAAGATCATGAGTAGGGTAGTTCTTCTCATGTACCTTAAGCTGTCTCGAGGCATAAGCAACCACCTTGCCCCATTGCATCAAAAAACAACCCAAACCAATTCTGGAAGCATCACAATACACAACAAAATCATCAAGGCCTTCGGGTAGAGCCAATACTGGAGTTGTAGTCAATCGAGTCTTCAATTCCTGAAAACTTTTCTCACAGGAGTCAGACCACTGAAACTTAACCTTTTTTTGAGTCAATCGGGTAAATGGGGAAGTAAGGGAGGAAAACCCTTCCACAGATCTCCTATAGTAACCAGCCAAACCCAAGAAGCATCTAATATCGGATGGGGAAGTGGGTTTGGGCCAGTTCTTCAGTGCCTCTATGGAAGTTAACCCGAATACCATCACTAGTCACAATATGACCCAGAAAAGCAACAGATTGCATCCAAAACTCGCACTTGCTAAACTTAGCAAACAACTATCTATCCTTGAGAGTTTGCAACACAACTCTCAAGTGATCCGCATGCTCCTCCTCACTCCGAGAGTAGATGAGTATATCATCAATGAAAACAATCACGAACATATCCAAATACTGTTTGAACACACGGTTCATCAAATCCATAAAAGTTGCAGGAGCATTCGTTAGGCCAAAATACATAACAACAAACTCATAATGACCATACCAAGTCCTGAAGGTTGTCTTCAGGATATCACATTCCCAAACCCAAAGCTAATGATAAGCGGATCTAAGGTCGATCTTGGAGAAGAAACTAGCACCCTGAAGCTGATTGAACAAGTCATCAATCCTAGGAATGGGATACTTATTCTTGATTGTGACCTTGTTCAACTGACGGTAATCAATACACATTCTAAGAAAACCATCCTTCTTCCGAACAAACAAAATTGGGGCACCCCAAGGAGAGATACTAGGCCCGATGAAACCCTTATCAAGTAAATCCTTCAACTGATCTTTCAACTCCTTGAGTTCCACGGGGGCCGTTCTATAGGGAGGAATAGATATAGGATTCATATCCGGAAGAAGATCTATCCCAAAGTCAATTTCCTGCTCGGGAGGGACTCCAGGCAAATCATCGGGAAACACTTCTGGGAATTCATTCACAATAGGAATAGACTGAATAGTTGGGGTTTCGGACTCCGTGTCCATAACTCAAACTAAATGATAGACATAACCCTTAGAAATCATCTTCCTAACCTTAAGATAAGATATCAAAATGACCCTTCGAAGAAGAGGGACTACCTTTCCATTCTAGGACAGGTTCATTAGGAAACTTGAAACTAACCACACGAGTGTGGCAATCAACTGAGGCATAGCATGCATACAACCAATCCATACAAGAATGACATCAAAATCAGTCATCTCCAACTCTACTAAATCCGCTGAAGTGACTCTATGAAGGACTGAGATAGGGTAATTTCGATAGACTCTTTGGGCTAGGACTGACTCACCAACAGGAGTAGAAACATGAAAGGGTTCTAAAAGTGATTCAGGACAAATCTCGAACTTACAAGCCACATAAGGGGTTACAAAAGATAAGGATACACCGGGATCCAACAAGGCATACACATCAAGAGAGAAAACTTTCAACATACCGGTAACCACATCTGGAGAACTCTCTTGATCCTGGCGGGAGGACATGGCATAAAGACGGTTCTGGCACTAACCACCAGAACTAGAAGCTGCACCCTGCGGGGCTGGTCTACCACCTGAAGCTGCTGGGGTAGACTGAGTCCTACCACCTCCCTGCCCCTTCTTAGCTGAAAGGCAACCTCTAACATGGTGCCCGATCTAACCACACCCAAAACAACCCTCTCTACCAGCCAAACACTCATCAGGGTGAGTCTTCCCACACTTAACACAAGTTGGGTAGGAAGATCCTTCAGTAACACTACCCTGAGACTGGGAATAGGAGCCAAACCCCCTACCACCCTGATCATGACGAGGCTTCTGAGCCTGGGTAGGAGCACTAGCAGAAAAGTGAATAGGACCTGATGACTTTTTCTGGAAAGAAGAGCAATGTCCACCTTCGGACCTGTGATGACCAAAACCTGATCCCTCAGATCTACCCCTCTTGTTCTCCCTAGCCATCTCCTTAAGCTTTTCACCCTCAATCTGATGGGCATGAGTTATGAGACGAGAGATGTTTATGTCACTCAACAACAAGGTAGACCTGCACTCCTTCTTCACTTTATCAGAACCACCATAGATGAACTTGCTCATTTGATTGTGCGGGTCCGCTACCATAGAGGGAGCATATCTAGACAACTGAGTGAACTTCAAACTATACTCTTGCACCGATATCAAACCCTGTCTCAATTTCATGAATTCCTCCACTTTCATTTGCCTCAACTCATGGGGAAAGAACCTATCAAGAAAGGCTCCCTCAAAACACTCCCAAGTCGTGGGGATCACATTCCTCACTCTAGCCTCATTCTATTGCGTGAGCCAAATATGAGCCACATCCTTGAGTTGATAGGATGCAAGCTCACCACAATCAACACCCACTACTTGCATAACCTCAAAGATCTTCTTCACTTCATCAATAAATTTGAGCGGGTCCTCTCCCACTTTCGAACCCCAAAACGCCAGCGGGTTCATTCAGATGAAGTCACGGACTCGGGACGCTACCCTACCTTGAGGATGAGCAGGGGCAGGAGCCTGTTGATTTGCCAAAGTCTGAGCTAGTAGGTGAATAGCATTCCTAAACTCATCATTCGTGACATCGGGAACCGGAACTTGAGGAGCAGCATTCCGAGTGGCTCGGGGAGGCATAGCACATCGAGGAGGAATAATCTGAAATGCATAAGATAAGGATTAGAGGAATAGTAGACTTAAGCTCTATCGCACGATGTGATCATGAAAGAAGTGAAGTTTTTCTAAGACACCTCATAGCCTCCCTTTCATATGTGTGGCGCGCTTCACACACATAAAAGAGACTCTATTCGATGTGGCTTTCAAACATCCTAGGACTCTTGAACCTGAGGCTCTGATACCAAGTTTGTCACGCCCCAAGGTAACCCCCTAGATGTAACATGGGACTCAGGACCACAAGAATCCCAAGCTAACCCTTGGTCATAGCATTCTCAAGCATAACAAAGACAAGACATAGCGGAAGCATCGTATGAGAATCCAAATAGGAAGCATAATCATATAAAAGAGAGTTGAATATGAAGTACAACTCAATAGTCATCCCACAACATCTATGTCTGAAAAGCCTCTAAAAACTAGCATAAGGAGTTGATGGGACAATACCCCAACTAACTCGACAATCTAATACGTAAAGAAAACATAAGAACTGAAATACGGTCTAGTCCTCAAACTATGAGGACCAAAGCTGACTGAGAGAGTGGCCTAGAACTCTAGCCACGAACCTGAGGAGGTATGCCTGAATCTGCATCATCAAAGGATGCAGCACAATATGTGTTAGTACTATGGAATGTACTAAGTATGTAAGCTATGCATAAACATGATGAAAATATACTAAGTATACTTAAATAACTGAAATCATGCTTTTAAAGATAAACTGAGCGCAATGACTCTAATACTTTCCATAAGCTGAAACATAATCATAAGTAATGAATCTGAAATCTGAATAAAAGTCAAATGCAAGTTTTAAAAGCGTAAACTATTTTCCGTGGGTGGTTCTCTAACCAACATAGACAATGTGAGCTACATGGAATCCTATGTATCCGCACCATCGAAATGACCCAATATACCTTGCCAGGGTATAAAGGCATTACTTTGGCGTGATCACTAAAACTAATGCCCAATAGAGGGGACTTAAGACCTACGGAGGCACGTAGTTCTGGGACCTTTTGGGTACTCTCACCCTGTCCAACTCAGTGCTAACACTACTCCCAAAATATACATATAGCTCATATCATACTGGGCATATCTGATGCCAAATTTATTTGAAAAGCATAAGGGTATATCTGATACCATGCAATTCACTTAGCTTAGGTGGACATAACTAGATGCCAAACCTTTCTTAAAACATAGGGACATATCTGATGTCCAAATCTTTCATAAAACATAGGGACATATCTGATGTCCAAAAACTATTGGAAAAGCATAAGGACATATCTGATGTCATGCAATTCACAAGTCATGAATCTTAAATCTTTGCAAGGCCATAATTCAAAATATACTTTTCTTGCTAAATTCATTCTTAAAGAATTAGTCATGCAATTTCATAAATACATAGAGGCCATGATATCTAATCATGCCAACTTTCTCTTGAAAACATCTAAATTCATAGTTTCATACTAGAAATCAACATTCACGCTTGGGCTTTTAAAACCAATGAGAGAATCATAATCAAATCATGAGTAGTCAAGAGGAAACCATGAATTTAACTATAGAAACTGATTTCATAAACTTTCCCCAATTTTAGATCAAAACCCTAATTTCATAACTTCATACTTCAAGATAAGAGTTGGGGAATTTGGGCACAGGGTGGAGGAACCCATTGTTAAAAACCCACATACCTTGGTGTAAGATTAACCACTTGATTGGAAAAGAATTAGGAGACTTGACTTGGAGCTTGGAGACTTGAGCTTGAAAGCAATTTTCCTCTTTGAGTGAAGAATGATGAACTTAAGAGGGACTTAGGGTAATATGGGTGAAAACTCTTCTAAAAGTTATCAAAACGACTTCACTTAATACATAATAGGGTGGGAAATTACCAAAATGCCCTTAGGAATTAATTGGGAAAAAGCTGGAAGGTCAACTTTCAGTGACCATGCCTCAGTCTACGAGTTGTGGTTTGGATGATGGATCATCGTCTGGAGTCGTAGAACTCAAGCTGGAAATTTCAAGATGCAGTTTCACTTCTACGGGTCAACAGGATGGACCCGTAAAAGGAATGACGGTTCATCATTAGGAGTCGTTGTTTACAGGGAGCTAGGCTGACTTGGTCAAACCATGATTCAAGACTATGGCTCATCGTTTTAATGATGTGTCATTGACCTGACTCATAGTTCCTGAAGGGGACTCGGGAAAAATGTAAATCCTCTGAAGACATTCCACGAGTCAACAGGACGGACCCGTCATTTGAACAATGAGTCATCGTTTGGACTCGTGGTTTCTGGGAACACTTAACAGCCCACAGGTCTAGTTCCACGAGTGGAACTATGACTCGTAGAATGAACTATGGTCTGCAGAACCCACTCGTGGTTCTCAGACCAGAGGCTAAGCTTGCAGGGACTAAACCACAGATCCATTCCATGAATTATGGTTCAAACCATGGTCCGTGGTTTGGACCCGTCATTTCTGAAATAGGGATTTTTCTGAGGTTTTTAACTTAGATAGTTGGATACGTTTACGGGGTGTTACAGAAGCTAAGGCATAGAAGCTTGACGGGCTGCCACGATGCTCGTGAAAGATATGACGGGACGTTACAGGGCCCGTCGATATAAGCCAGAGACCATGTGAAGCATCTAAATAAGGGCAACAGGCAACTACAACAGGCGTCACACTCATGACATCCCATCACAACCGCTCGTGAAAGAAAGGCAGTGAGAATGTAGAGAGACCAAGGAAAGCCAATGGGCAACCACGACGGGCATCGCAGCCATGACGTCCTATCGCAGCAACCCATGAGAATGAGGCAGAAGACTTGGAGCTCAGATGGAAAGAAGCCCGATGGGCACACACGACGCCCGTCGCATCCATAACAGCCCATGGGGAATCTCGTCGGAGGTGCTACATCCACATTTCCTAGTCTTCTTAGGATTTGGTCTTTGTTGTCTATAAAAACTTCCCTTTAGGTTTTATTTCAGACTTTCGACTTTTGTTACGAAGTTTACTACATTGTGACTCATTTTTTGAGACATTAATTCATAGTTTTGAGAATTCAAAGATTGTTCTTGATTTTATTGAAGTGTTCTTGAGATTTCTTCAAGATTCTGGATTTTTTTACTTCTTCTTGTAAGTCTATACTTAGACTGCGCACCGGACCAGACCGGAACTGCCAGATCGGAATAGACTGGTACTGGACCGGACCGGTACGACCCATACCAGAATGGGATTGGTACCGGTATGGAAACCAGATTCCATCCTATTCCGGTTAAACCGAAATGTACCGGTACCGGACTGGTACGGTACCGGAATGGACCGTACCGGACCAATCGGTTTACCAGATTTTATTTTTATTTTTAAATTTTTAAATTTTAAATTTCAAACTTAATTTTCAAGTGATAACTTATAACTTAAAAGTTTTTATAAATTATAACTTAAAAGTTATTTATGTTTTAAAATTTTATAACTTATATAAATTATATTTGAAGTTTATTAGTTTGTTAAAGTTTTAGTTTGTTTAAAGTTTTTTATTTTTGTATGTTTTCAATTTATAAGTTTATGTTTTGAAGTTTATTAGTTTATGTTTTAGTTTTTTTTTAAAGTTTTCAATTTATAAGTTTGTTTAAAGTTTTTTATTTTTTTAAGTTTTCAATTTATTAGTTTATGTTATCGATGAATAAACTATAAAAGTATAAACAATGATAAAAATTAAAAAATAATCCAATTTATTCAATATTTCAAACTAATATTACAATTTACAACTATTAGTAAAGCGCCTAATTTACGCAGCCACCTTCTAGGAAGAGTTCTGTTTCAACTAAGCGCACATAATTTACGCAGCCACCTTCTAGGAAGGGTTCTGTTTCAACTAAGCCTCGAATGTAATACTAATAGTTGTATAGATTTATAAATTTATCTTCTAAACTTTGTAAAGTTTCAGCTTCTTCAACCTCAATTCCTGGTAAAGCTGCTTGACGATCTTCAAGTTCAGCGCCATCATCACTATCAAATCCAATAAGGTTATTTATGGCTTGTTCTGCTACTTTTTGCAACTTTGGTCTTCCAATGTTTCTTCGCTCGGCGTTGATCCAATCTCTAAACAACACCGATACCTCCAAACTGTCTTCTGCTAAGGAATATCTATGGTCTCCAATTTGAAATCTTGTCACGCTGAAAGCTTGCTCCGAAGCAACTGATGATCCTTGAATAACTAGCACGTCTCTCACCATCTTGCTAAGTTTTGGAAAGAGTTCTTCACGACATTTCCACTAATCCAATAGCTGTGGTATGCCATCCGTAGTTGGAATATTATCAACACCATGTTCAAAATACTTAGAAAATTCACACTTATTAGAAAAATTAAGACCAAGATGTGATCTTGCTTTATCATGGACACCTGATCTCGACGTAGAAGTTTGAGGGACATGATCAAGATTTTCTAAGGTCACAGTATATTTGTCATACATTTCCTTAGCCCAAATTTTAATACTATCTTGACATATTATTAAATCCGGTGTTTTTTGTGGTGAAATATTTAAATTAGTATAAATTTCTCTAACTAAAGCTTTTGTACCAACTTCTTTATATTCCAGGTTAAAAAGAATTGCAGTTAAATAAATTTGGGGAATAAGAAAAAAATGTTTTTAAAATTTTTTAATCATAGCTTCAATTGAATCCTTAAAATATGAATTTTGTTTATAGATAGCAAAAAGGCATGAAATATTCTAAATATGTATTAAAATTTCACTAATAGTAGGATAATATGTTCCAGAAAAAAATTTGGTAGCATCAAAAAATGATTTTAAAAAGAGTTTAAGTGCTTCTACTACATCCCAATCACTGTCTGCAAGTTTATCATCAGGATAAGCATTATGACTATTAAACATCATAGTACTAGGCTTTTTATACTTATAAGCAACTTCAAGCATTTCATAAAAAGAATTCCATCTAGTTTTAACATGCTTTGAAACTTTTCTAAATGGAACTTCACACAATTTACAAAAATCTTTATATTGTTGAATTCTACTATTATTATTCATATGAAAAATCCAAAAAATTATATTTTCAACTTTATCAATACAACTATCAAATACTCTAATACCATCTTTCACAACTAAATTTAATATATGTGCACCACATTTGATATGAAAAGCATATTTACTAATTGGACAAAGTCTAGTTTCTAGCATAGTCATAGCATTTAAATTAGCAGAAGCATTATCTAAAGTAATACTAATCACTTTATCAGTAAGATAAAAATGTTGTAAAATTTTTAATACACTTGAAGAAATATAAGTACCAGTTTTTTTGTGTTCACAAATTTTATAAGTGATAATTCATTTTTGCATTATCCATTTATAATCAATCCAATGTGCAGTAACAGTTAAATAATCAAATCCGTTAGGACTATGACCCATATTAGTGGTAATAGAAGCCCTACAATCCATCATATAAAAATATTTACGAAGATATTGCATATGTTTTTCATAAAATTCAAAAATATCTCTTTTTACCATGCTTCTTGTAATACCTTCAAAACTGGGATAAAATGTATCCCGAATATATCTTGTAAAACCATCATGTTCTCCAAAATTAAAAGGCAAACCACAAACAACAATCATTTTAGCAAAATTTTCACGATCACGGTCCCTATTATAGGGTCGTTGTGAAACATGACCAGCAGGGTTTGAGGGATTTAGTGAAGTTTGAATCATGTTTGACCCGCTAACAGAGGGTCCAACGCTAGAGCCAGCATCACCTTGACTAGCTAGATATGCTTGCCACTCTCTCGGATGTTTCTTAAGCAAATGAGTTTTTAACCCCCCAGTCGAACCTCCACTAGCACCAGATACATATTTCCAACTTTGTTTACAAATACGACACGTAGACACAGGTTTTTTCTTCATTTAAAAAATAAAATTTCCACACAACTGATTTTAAAGGACGTTGTGGTTTGGTCTTACCCCTCACTGGAGCAATAGGGGGAAGATCAGCTCTAACTTGAGGATTATCCTGAGTTGGAGCTTCGGGAATAGTGAGGGCGGGGGCAATAAAGGGAATAGCCGGTGTATCAGTTTCTTCTAAATCATCATCCTCATGCATTTCTACTTCTTCATTTAATTCATCTTCTAAATCATTATACATTCTTTCATAAGCTTCGTTGGGAATAGGGTCATCCGTAGTAAATGGAAAATTAGTTTCATTAACATGCGTAAATTCATCTGTATTAAATCTAATTTGAGAAAGAGCAGGGCGGAGAGAAGAACTAGAAGAACCACTACCTATTTTACCCTTCACATAACTTTTTGTTCTTGAAATAATACCTTTTTTACCGGATTTTTTTTGAGTTGGATCCATAATATAATAAAATATAAAATTAGCAAATTAAAATAAACAAATCACAAGTTCACAAATCACAAATTCACAAATAAATCACAACTAATAAACAAGAATAAAAATTAAAAAATTAAAGAGTGGAACGAATATACCAAACGTCTGCCGTAAAAATAGACGATTATAACCAAAATTTGAAGAAGATTGCTCCTCCAAAATTCACCAAATTATACTTCACTTACAAAATAATAACAATAATTATAGAATTTGTAAATATTAAGAGATGAAAATTGAGAGAGAATGAGAGTTGAATGGATGAAATAAAATTAAAAGGGGAAGGGGTATTTATAATGAAAAAAAAGGGGGGGCTGTTGGGGGGTGCTGGGGGATTGGGGGGGATGGGGGGCTAGGGGGATGGAGGGGTGGGAGGGCTAAAATAGCCGTTGGGTGGCTGAAATAGCCGTTACCCAACGGCTGCCAACAACTATTTTCATTTTAAAAAAATCAAAAATACCGTGTTGACCGGTTGACCGGACCGGACTGGAATTGGTTTGTAATCGGTACGAACCGTTCGCCGGTATGAAACATCAAACCTGATCCGTTCCGGTCAACTACCGGTACCATCCCGGTACCGGTACCGGCCGGTCCTGCGGGCAGCCTTAGTCTATACTCATGATTGTTCCAACAATTCTTGTTTGTTTACTTATGAACATGAGTAGCTAAGTCCACAACTAGGATTGTGGGAACCATGAAGGATTAACGAAGTAGGCAAAGTACTTGGTAATTCTTGGGCGGTGTTTATGCATGTATTGTTCTTCCCTTCACATTTATTGCTTTTTAACGGTGTACAACGTTAGAACTTGCCCTATCTTTACTTGTCGGACCAAAGGGATAACGGATGGGAAAAGGGTTGTTTAACAATGGAGATTTGAGGCTACCAACCCTCATCTAATAGCTTGACCTTGTCCGGGAATAGCTAATTTGGGATCCAGGGTAAGGGACATAAATCATTAACCCACGGCTGGACCAAGGCGTATGGTGAAATTCATCTATCTGAGGGACCAACTATTTAGGTAAACCTAACTTACCAATTTTGCATGTTAAGCACCAAACTAGTCTACTAAGTACAACGCCTTACTAAGTTATGATCTCATGGGGAACACTACCTTAGTCGCTTCTCTTATTGATAACAACCTTTGAAACTGATATTTGTTACTTGTTACGATTCTAAGTTACGTGTAATATTTGTTACTTAACCCCCCCCCCCCCTTTGAGGGAAATAAATGACTAATAGCACAAGTAAACACTAATCAACTATTGTCCTACCATATTCCCTGTGGGATCGACTCCAACCTTCGTTGGGTTTTATATTTGAACAGCGACCGCTTACGCTTCTAAAAGGAGGTGTAATTTGGGCGCATCAATCTTTGGCGCCGTTGCTGGGGAATACGGTTTAGAAATTGTCTTTAGTGTTTATTTTTATTTGTAATCTTTATTATTATTTTTTGTATTATATTTTTTTTACAAATATTTTTTATTTTTTATTTTTTATTTTACCACTTTTCTTGAAATGACATCTAAAAAAGTGTGGAGTGATAGGTGTTCTTGTAATTCTTGTGCTTCTGATGATATTGGTCCTTGCAGAATATTAGCAGATGCAGTTGAGGATATCCATGAGAGAAGTAAATATTTGATAAGAATTATGATAAAAAGAAATACTAGGTTTGATTTTGAGGAGTATAAGTATATGTTGGATATTCTCAGCGTGGAAGAAGAGTTGACTGTAAAAGTTGATGCGTTTGACGCCCAACAATTTAGTTATGACTTGTGTGAGAAAGAAAAGATGCTTATAAGCCAACTTGAGCAGCTAAAATTAGAGGAACAACTACTAGACCATACTCTTATTGATGTTGTCACTGTTGAGAAGAGTACACTAGAGTTATGTGAAGAAGTAAATAAAATTATTTTTAAAGACTTTAGTGTGTGTGAATATGAGAATGTAAATAATAATATAATACAGGAGTTAGGACGCATTGGACCCCATTCCAATCATTTTTCTGCATTATGTTTAGATGGTGAGTTATAAATCGAGCCATATGAATTTTTGGAGAAGTGTAAGAAGGAGGAACAATGTGTCTATATTCTTGAATTTATTGTGAGAAAATTAGGAATTACATTTCTCACTTAAGGTCCAAAAAGTACAAAATTTGATATCTATTACTTGGGACCTTTATATTTATACCACCGCCTCTTGAGCATAGTAAAAAATTAGAAAAGAAATTAGGGGTGCAATTCATAAGTTCTAAGTGAAAGGAAAAATGGTTCACTTGATGGTGTTGTATCGCGACGTAATCAGGCGTTTATTGAGAGGCAACTCAATTTGTAGTATAGCTTCTTATTTTTATTTTTATAGTGTTATATCTTTTTGTTTTTTTTATTTTTGTGCAGATTAGAGGAAGTCTGAGTACCCAAAATTTGAAGCTAAAGAACATGGTTGAGCTTAAGTGTGGAATCGCACGTCCCTTATTGAAAAATAATTACGAGAAAACATATTGTTAGCTAGGACCTAGAGGGCCTTAGGGAGTATCTCTCCTCCTCCTCCTCCTCCTCCTCCTCCTCCTCCTCCTCCTCCTCCTCCTCCTCCTTCTTCTTCTTCAATAAATTGCTTTGGGAACAATGCACGATTTTAAGTGTGGCTGGAGAATCTTCCAATAATTGTAAGTTTAAGGGTTAGTATGCCATAGAATTTTATTTTATTTGAACAAAAAAAAATACAAAAAGATTTTTTTAAAAATATTTTATTTCCCTTTTTTTAGTTTTTGTTAGTGGAATATTTCATCCACCCCTTGATTTTTCTTATGGCCTCGGTTCTTTTCCGAGGGGAAACCCATTGAATCGGGTAAATTATTTTAGAGTAATTTTCTTTTATATTGTTAGGAATAGTTTTTTTTTGGAGAGAAAAGAGAAGACCCTTTTTGACTTGTTTGATACTAGAAACTTTAGGCCTGAGTTTGAGAATTACTTTCCTGGAGTGCTTGAGTATTAAATAGAATAGCAGACTTTTTGAAACCTAGGCTCAAGGTAGTGACTTTGTATACAGCTTATTCTTATTTAATAGTTTGCTATAACCCTGTCTGTCTTAGAAGTAGAATTGATCCATCTTGATTGAGACTTGTGCCATGTGAGGTGAGTATTTCTTGCATATATTCCATATTTTACATCTTAGTCTAAAACTTGCCTTGCATGTTATTAAAGTGAAATAAAAAAGCATTGCTCTGTTTAGAAGATGATATAGGATTTTCTTGATATGTCTTGTGAATTTTAGCCTTTTCAAATATTATATCACTAGTTACCCCTTTGAGATTGTAGCCTTTCATTTGGTAGCCATAGTTTTTTCCTTGATCCTTTTGTTGAATCCCTAATTTTTGCGTCTTGCTTTCTTAAGCATTGTAGCATGGACTATGATAAAATTGTGAAATTTGAAAAAAAAAGGATGATTGAGTGAGAAAGGTGACTAATGATAGCTACAAAGTGATGGAAAGGCCCTCTTAAAAAGAATGTGACATGAAAAAAAAGAGAATTGCTTTAAAAAAATATATGATTGAAGCGTTCTTGATATGATGAGAATTAGTAGTGAAAATAAGTGAAGAGAGGGCTGAAAAAAAATGGGTGATGAAGTTCAAAAAGTGCAAAGTGCTTAGGGAAGTTTAAGTCACTATTA
>QJPP01004333.1:0-41491 GCA_003996215.1 Jaltomata sinuosa
TCTCAAAGAGAGTGAAATACACTCACTTGCCACGCCAGCATTTAGGTGGGTATATATTCCACTTTAAAAATGTTTAGGGGGTAATAAAATCCCTATAAAGTTGGAGTGTGTAGTTGAAATTTCGAATATAGGTTGGGGAAGTATTTGGCCATTTTCTCTATGGAGAAAATTGATATTAAAATATTTCTTCAACAATTCAAAGCACAAGTGAAAGAATCTTCCAGCAGAAAAAAAAGAAGGAAAATAAAGGTAAATGTGAAGACTCCATTTAATTCATAATTGGGGGAATGAAGACAGAGAGGAGAAGACCCCATTCCATGCATAATTGGGGTAGTGAAGATAAAGAACTTTAATAAAATTGGTTCTTCTATTTAAAGTAGTAGACTTTATTTTATTTGTTAGCCACATTTCATTTTGAAATAGTGTTTGTTAAAATAGTATTTATTTTATCGTATTGTTAACATGATCCATTGTATAAGGGTTCAATTTATTTTAGCAAAGGCATATTTTACAAACCCTGCTCTCTCTCTTATAAGAATGTTTCTTAGAAAATAAAAATTGGTGTATTTCATATCTGCAACAAGGCTCTGATCACAATCTTTTCTTAAAGATATTTTAATTTTTGCAGTAATTTTATTTTAATTTCTGTATTAATTGATTTAAATGACAGACTAAAAATATTTGTGTTGAACTATAACACACTAAACTACTAATAAAACATGGTGCTAATTCTTAAATAATAATCTCATCACCCAATGATAATAGAGAAAAAGACATAGGTGGGCTCATTTTAAAATAAATACTCTAAGTTTGTCCTATTAGACAATTATGTACCACTCAATCATTTTAATTTCATTCAATAATCATTTTTTAATTTGGGTCATTTTGAACTTTTGATTCAATTTCTTCTTTCTTTTTCGCTACAAGCAGTTAAAGATTGTATATGAAGTGTATAGAAATTCTATAATTATTGTATAAAATATGTATATAGATAAAATGTGTATAACTGTATAATTATTTTATAAAATATGTATATGTATAAGATATGTATAGAAACATTATTGTAAAAAATATATATATTTATTATTGTTATATTAATATGTATAAAAATTATATCATTATCATAGAAAATATGTATTTATATAAACTGTGTATTAAAATTATATTATATATATATATATATATATATATATATATATATATATATATATATATATTTGCGTGTATGTGTGTGTGTTTCATTATTTGTATAAAATATGTTATTTTTTTTATAACAAATAAAAATATTTTCTTTTTGTATTTGATTGCTAAAAAAAAAGTTATAATATTATAAATTTATATTTGATTTTGTTAAAAAAATTACAAAATTTTATGAAATTATTTTGTTTGGTAGAATTGAAAAAATAATAATAGGAGAGTAATGTCTTTTTTAAAAAGCAAAGCAGTCGTCAAAAATGTAAAAAAAAAAACAAACAGAAAAAAATAAAATTCATCACTAAAGTCAATCAGTCTTGGTCAACAATAGCGGCTAAATTAGCTAGAATTTTTTTTGACTGCTTTAGTAAAATTTATTTTGACCGACAGGTTATTTTTGTTCATTCTCCATGATAATAAGGTAGAGCGAGAATAATTCAGGCGGACGATTTAGGCTATGCATGAGGTCCTATTAAAATATTCTTCTAAACTGAGAAAGACGCCTAAAATTATTTTTAAACTCATAATGAATCATTCTTATCAGAGTTATTGATCAGTGAAGTATTTATGTGTTATTATTAAAGCGATCTAATTTTTCTTATGATATCAGAGCCATATAAAAATTTAATATAAAATGAGTTGATGTCTTCCCTAAATTATTAATCCGTATATTTTTTATTTTATTTTTATATTAGAAAGTAAAATAATGATATCACATATATATATATTCAGAAATGACAACGAATAAGGAAAAAGAGATCATAACAAGCTTTACAACATTATATGTCACAACAAATTAATAAACTTCTGACTGAAAACAGACTCAAGATCTTATAACAAATCAGTTAGGAACAATGTAAATCACTATGAAAATTAATAAAAATAATAAAAATTATTTAACAAGACAAAAATATTTTAAACATAAATTATACACAAAATACATAAAGAAGAATCAACTAATATATTACTTAGCAAGTTATTCATTTGAGAACACAGAAAAACTACAAACAACACATTTCAGTTAACTATCAATAGTAACTATATTTTTCAAACATGAATAAAGCACAAATTTCATATTTTAAAAACAAAAGCAAAAAATATTCTCACTAAATAAAAATAACACAAAAAAAATATATTATTTTTACACAATCAATAATCTAATAATAGAGAATAAATACGAGAGCTATAAAAAATAAAAAGTATAAATAAATAAATTATACAATAATTATTATAAATTATGATTGAATTTGAAGAGAGAGAAATTATACCACAAGATAATTATCATATGATAAAAATATCAAAAATAATAAAATCATACACGAATTTAAACAAAAAATTACCTTTTATTTTAGTAGCAACGATTATGAATATTCAAGAACAAATCAATTCAGGAAAGATTTGGATGCATGCCTAAATTATTGGAGGTAGTTGAAGCTCAAGAAATCATAGACAACAAATTGTAAATAACAATGTTCAAAATTCAAATGGATGAGGCATCTTCTGGGATATGAAATGGGGTTTAGGGACTGATATTGTGAAGATGATTCTATAAGTTCAGATCTCTTTCATTATTTTTACACGTTTTTTAAATTTTTAAATATTATTTAAAATAATTATTTATTACTTGTTTTTATATATATATATATATATATATATATATATATAATTTACTTATAAAAGGGAATAGGTAGGCAGTTGATCGATGTGCCTGCTTGTGCTGCCTACTTGGATATTTTCTTTTATACTTTCTCTGTTTTAATTTGTTCATCTTATTTTTTTCTTTAAGCTATTATATATTTCTAAATTACGTAAAAAGTAGTATAAATCACAATGATTAACAACTTAAAATATTTAAAAAATATTAAAATTTGGTTGCCTTTCAAATTTTTATCAATGTCACATAAAGTGGGATAAAAAATTACTATAATTACAATAATTAATAATTTAAAATATTTAAAAGAAATATAAAAAATTTAGTTGACTCTCAAAATCGTATCAATGCCATGTAAATTGGGACAAATGGAGTAACATATATTATTTGAAAATTATGTAAAAAGTATTATAAATCACAATAATTAACGACTTAAAATAGTAAAAATCAACAACAACAACAACAATAACATACCCAGTGTATTCCCACAGCGTGGGGTTTGGGGAGGGTAGAGTGTACGCAATCCATACCACTACCTCAGAGGTGAGGTAGAGAGGTTGTTTCCGATAGACCCCCGGCTCAAGACAAAGCAGTCTAAAAATAGGCTAAAAAGGACGTAACAATGATACAGGATAAAAATACAAGATAAAACTACAAGAGACGATAGGGAGTAATATGTAGTAACAAACAACAGACAGAAACAGAGCACTGCCACAAAATACTACCACCAGGAATCCAAGAACAAGGAACTTGTAAGCGTAACACTACGATCACTCCTACCTACTAGCCTACACACACTTCTACCTACTACTCTTCTACCCTAATCCGCGTCCTCCACACCTTCCTATCTAGGGTCATGTCCTCGGTAAGCTGCAACTGCGCCATGTCCTGTCGAATCACCTCTCCCAAATATTTTTTCGGTCTACCTCGTCCTCTCCTGTAACCATCCATGGCCAACCTCTCACACCTCCGCACTGGAGCATCCGTGCCTCTCCTCCTCACATGGCCGAACCATCTCAACCTCGCTTCCCGCATCTTATCTTCCACCGACGCCACACCCACCTTATCTCGGATATCCTCATTTCTAATCCTATCTCTCCGAGTAAACCCGCACATCCATCGCAACATCCTCATCTCCGCCACCTTCATCTTTTGAATATGGGAGTTCTTTACTGGCCAACACTCAACTCCATACAACAAAGCTGGTCGGACCACCACTCTGTAGACTTTGCCTTTAAGTTTAGTAGGCACCTTCTTATCGCACAAGACTCCAGATGCGAGCCTCCATTTCATCCACCCAACACCAATACGATGGGTGACATCCTCATCAATCTCTCCATTTCCTTGGATAATAGACCCAAGATACTTGAAACTCCCTTTCTTTTGGATAACCTGTGTATCCAGCTTCACTTCTACGTCATCATCCTGAGTCGCCTCACTGAACTTGCACTCCATATATTCAGTCTTGGTCCTGCTCAACCTAAACCCCTTCGACTCGAGGGTCTGTCTCCAAACCTCCAACTTAGCATTAACTCCTCCGCTAGTCTCGTCCACCAAAATTACATCATCCGCAAATAACATGCACCATGGCACCTCACCTTGTATTTGCCGCGTCAATACATCCATTACCAAGGCAAATAAAAACGGGCTAAGGGTCGATCCCTGGTGCAACCCCATTAACACGGGAAAGTGCTCCGAATCTCCTCCCACAGTTCTAACGCGAGTCTTGGCCCCCTCATACATGTCCTTAATTGATCTGGTGTACGCCACGGGTACACCTCGAGCTTCCAAGCACCTCCAAAGGACCTCCCTAGGGACTTTATCATACGCCTTTTCTAGATCGATGAACACCATGTGCAAGTCCTTCTTCCTTTCCTGTACTGCTCCACCAGTCTTCTAAGGAGATGAATAGCTTCTGTAGTCGAGCGTCCTGGCATAAAGCCGAACTGGTTCTCTGAAATAGGCACGATCTGTCTCAACCTCAACTCCACCACCCTCTCCCAGACCTTCATAGTGTGGCTTAGCAATTTGATACCCCTATAGTTGTTGCAACTCTGAATATCACCCTTGTTCTTGTACAAAGGAATCATCGTGCTCCATCTCCAAGCTTCGGGCATCTTTGCCGTTCTAAAAATACCATCAAACAACTCGGTTAGCCACTTCACACCTGTCTCACCCGAGCTCTTCCAAAAATCAACGGAAATCTCATCTGGCCCCGTCGCCCTACCCCTTCGCATCTTACGAATCGCAACCTTAACCTCTTCAATATAAATTTTTTGGTTGATTATCTAAATTCTATCTATGTCACATAAATTGAGACAAAGAAAGTAATATAGCACGAACTTCTTTATATCTAGTAGTATATTATAAGAGGGAGTTAAAGTTGCTGAAGTAGGCACAAGGTCAACGTGGCTGCTTCAGCAGGTAGGGATATTTTTATCATTTTTTTGTTAATTTTTTCACTTTAATTTATTTATCTTATTTTTTAAATTTATTATATATCTAAAAATTACGTAAAAAGATATATCAGAATAATTAATAATTTAATTTTTTTTAAAAACATAAAAAAATTGGTTGACTCTAAAAATTTCATCAGTGTCACGTAAATTGAAACAAATAAAGTAACATATATTATTTAAAAAGATATAAAAAATACTATAAATCACATTAAATAATTTTAAAAATATATAAAAGATTTAGTTAACTCTCAAAATTCTATCAATGGATATAAATTGGAGTAGAAAGAGTAACATATATTATTTAAAAATTATGTAGAAAGTTTTATAAATCACAATAATTAACAACTTAAAATATCTAAAAAGTATCTTAAAATATCTTCAACTCCCTCCTTAGGAAAAAGAATAAGCAGGCAGTTGGTCGACGTACCTGCTTGAATATTTTCTTTTATACTTTTGTCATTTTAATTTGTTTATCTTGCTTTTTAAATCTGTTTAATATTTAAAAAATACGTAAAAAGTATTATAAATTACAATAAACATCAAAAATTTGGTTGACTCTTGAAATTTTATTAGTGCTACATATAATGGGACAAAATAAAAAGTACTATAAATCACAATAATTATTAACTTAAAAATATTTACAAGATATATAAAAAAAATTAGTTGACTCTCAAAATTGTATCGATGCTACATAAATTGAGATAGAGGGAGTAAAATATACTATTTAAAAATTACATAAAAATATTATAAATCACAATAGTTAACAACTTAAAATGTATAAAAACCATAAAAAAGATTTAATTGACTATCTAAATTACATTTGTATCACATAAATTAAAACTAAAAAAAATAATATATATTAAGCCCGTGTTAGCACGAGTTCCTTTATATCTAGTATATATACATACATACATACATACATATATATATATATATATCCCACTAAATTTGCTTACTGGTGTTGCTTAATAAAACATTTTTCCAAATCATATGTCCAAACTTTAGACCTTTTTCGTTATATATGTAAATATTTTCTCTTGAAAATATATTTTTTATTTATAAAAAAATAATACATATATTAGTATTCTTGGATTCCTCGTGGTAGTATTTTGTGGCAGTGTTCTGTTTCTGTCTGTTGTTTGTTACTACATATTACTTCCTATCGTCTCTTGTAGTTTTATCTTGTATTTTTATCCTGTATCATTGTCACGTCCTTTTTAGCCTATTTTTAGATGGTTTTGTCTTGAGCCGGGGGTATATCGGAAACAACTTCTCTACCTCACCTCTGAGGTGGTGGTATGGACTGCGTACACTCTACCCCCCAGACCCCACGCTGTGGGAATACACTGGGTATGTTGTTGTTGTTGTATTATTATTCTTTGTATAATCATTTGTACTTAATTATTCGTCAAATAATAATTTTTTTATCAATCATTGCATAAAGAATTTAACATTATAAAATTCACATAATTAAAATGTGACCAAACAACCTCTTAACATTTTTAAAAATAATATAGGATTATTATGAACAAAAACACAACAACTGAATCTAGCATTGTTGCAATTTAATACATTTAGAGATTCAATTTATAAAATAGTCAGTAAATGTGTAAATCTTATATATTAATTACAAATATAAAAATATATATTTATATATAAATATACACATAATTGATGTATATATTTTGTAATAAATTTTGACCGACAGATCAAAAATACAAAAAGCCTATAATTTTTTGTCACTAAATATTAAAAATACATCATTGAGTATAAAAAAGAAGAAAATGAAAAAAAGAGAGTAGGAGGGTGTTTGAGTTAATTTATTTTAAGTGTTTTTAATTTTTTAGCTTCTTATTTTATTTTATTTTTTGATATTTGAAAAAGATAAAAAGTGTTTTAAGCACCTAGTTTTAGCTTTTAACTTTTAAAAGTCAAAAGTTGAGTTTTTTCCAAATTAACTTTTAGCTTTTAATTTATAAACTACTTTTAAAAAATCAATCCAAATACCCTCTAAAGGCCTGTTTGACCAAACGGGGAAAATAACTTATTTTTTAAAAAAATATTTTTAAAATTTACTTTTAAAAAAAAATACTTCTGGGTAAAAGCAGTTTGTGTTTGGCTAATTCTTTTGAAAAGTATTTTTAACATTTAATAAGATGTTGGTGTGTGACTAATCCTTTTAAAAAGATGTTCTTGAGTGTCAAATTATGAAAAAGGATAAATATCAACTCACATTTATTATTAAAATTATTTTATAGAGAAGAAGTATTTTAAATGCTTATTATGAAAGATTCTAATTAAGTTTGTATTTTTATTTAACTAAAACAAAAATACACATTAAAATATTCAATCAATGCATAAATAAATATAAAAATATATATTAAATATTATAGTATAATATTAATATGATGATTTAATTATATGAAAATAAAATAATTTTTTTATGTATATAAATTAATAAGGGATATGTTAGTAAATATGTAGGGATATTTTAGTCTTGAAAAAAAATATTTTCTTGCTTTTGATTTTTTTTCAATAAGCAAATTTTTTAGCTTCTCCCCAACAGCAAAAAATTTGCTTCTACGGTTTAAAAGCACTTTTACTTATTAGCCAAACACCTTAATTTTTTTTTAAAAAATGCTTCTAGACTCCAAAAAGCTTGGCCAAATAGGGCAAAGAGACTGTTTGAATTGACTTTTTTTAAGGTGCATTGAAGGTAAAATAGTCTTTTAAGCATTTTTATAGTGTTTGGCTAAAAGTAAAAGGTGCTTTAAAGCCAAAATAACAAAATATATCAAAAAACATAAGTCAATCCAAATAGACTCTAATCCAAAGAAGAATCAGATGAAAAGAAATAGAAAATATTATACTGTGTGAATATTATGATAAAATTATTACATCTTTTAACTCAAATTTTTTATTTTTACACGAGATGACCCAATTTTTCAGTGGTGATTTTGATATTCTTACTAAATATATTTTTTACACACACACACATATGTGTGTCTTTTCGTTCACTTTTACTTGTCATTGTTTCGCTTCTCGTGGTCAAATGGTATGAACTTTGACCAATATTTTAAGATGTATTTTTTCATCATATTAATATGCGAAAGATTGCAACTCATAACATTTTCTGTATAGTTTTCAATCATTTAAATTTAAAATTTAAAATATTAAATTAATCTACTTTAATTTAACTTTCAAGTTTAGTCAAATTAACTTTTGTAAAGCGAAATGTGACAAGTAAAAATGAACGGAAAGAGTATATATTTTTGTGTGTGTGTGTTGATTTTGATATTGAAATAGAGATGTTGTGATGATTGAAAGATGTTTTATGTTATAAATGCATACAATTAATGTTTATACACATTTATATAGTGTAGATACATTAGTGTAATTATGTACTCTCTCCGGATTACTTTACTTGTCACATTTTAAAAAAAAATATTAAGTAGAGAGTAATTTGATTAAATTATCTTTATTATTACCTTTTTTAATTTAATACTTTTTTTTTGCTCTACATTAATATCTTTTCATATTATTAACTAAGGGTAAAAGTAAAATTAAATAATTAATTATATCTTGATTTTTTAAAATGACAAGTATTGTGGACTATCTATTTCTAATAAAGATTTATAAACTAGCCTTTCATATACTATTATACATTTCTTGATGTTTTGGTCAAATTTGTTGTTTCGGTTAGATCGATTATAGTATTATTTTGTGGTAGACTTGTTTCTGTTATTATACGTTGTTTTGGTACTACTAATTATTTTTTGTTCTTATATTATGTCATTTTCTAGACAGTTTTTGTCTTGAGTTGGGGTCTATCGAAAACAACCTCTCTACCTCATTTATGAGATAATGGTACGGACTGCATACACTCTACCTCCTTAGACCCACTGTGGAGGAATATATTGGGTATGTTATTATTGTTATACATTTTTAATATAAATTTATACATCGAAGAAGGGTCAAATATACCCCTGTACTATTAGAAATGATTTAAATATACCCCTCATTATACTTTGGGTTTATATATGCCTTTTTCGTTATACTTTGAGTCCAAATATATACCCCGTACTATTAGAAATAGTTTAAATATACCCCTCGTTATACTTTCAGTTCAAATATACCCCTCATGATATACTTTGATTCCAAATATACCCCTCCCATTAAACTTTTATGGTGATTTACCCTTATTTTTACACTCACCCATTTAAACCATCTCACGTTTCACTACTATAAGTTTTTTTCTTTTCTTGTAGTCTTTCATTTTTTTTCTTTTTTTTTTAATGATCCGCTTCTCATGAATCCAAACTTTTTAAAGTCTTTGCTCCATCTATTTTTTGAATACTTTTTCATTTACATTAATGATCCGTTTATCAAATATATGGATTTTTTTTCCTGCATTTATATATAGTAATCTTGCTTAGCTGATTATTTCAAGTATAAGTTTTAACATTTGATATTAGACCAAAAGATGATGGCAGAAAGAAAATGTTTTTTTTTATATATCGAACTTCAAAAATTTCATGTAAAGAAGTTAATTCGAAGTGAAGCCAAGGAAAGGTTTAGATGACAGAGTATATATAAATTGTGAATATGTGTATTCTTTTTGTATGAATCGAGGGAGTGGGCTGGGGATGAATTAAATATGTGAGTTTGTAAAGTGAATTGCGCAAATATTTACATTTGGTGATGAATTATTTTTATTTTAAAGCTCATCACGTATTTGTTTGCAAAAAAAAAGGGTAAATCACCTTTACAAAAAAAAAAGAAGAGGGTTAAATCAGCATAAAAGTATAATGAGAGGTATATTTGAACCAAAAGTATAACTGGAGGGGTATATATGGATCCAAAATATATCTTGAGGGGCATATTTGGACTGAAAGTATAACGAGGGGTATATTTAAACTATTTTTAATAGTACAAGGGTATATTTGAACCCAAAGTATAACAGAAAGAGTATATTTAGACCCAAAATATAACGAAGGGTATATTTAAATCATTTTTAATAGTACAAGGGTATATTTGGCCGTTCTCCGTTTATACATTATATATAATAAGCGTATAATATTATATAAGCATTGTTACAAAAAAACATAATACCAAAATATAAATTATATAAATGTAATTATTTTATTTGGTTGTATATTTTTGTAAAAATACCAAAAAAGTAAGTCCCCAAAAATTTAGACATCTACACCCATGACCCAACTTTGGCCAAAACGTTGGCAGCCCTTTAGGAGCCCCTGGTTTTCTACTTCAGCTCACACACTTCATCTCTCAATTTCCCCGTCCCCCTTTTCAATCTTTCGACGCCCCTCTTCGCCTTTTCATCAAACAGTTGGGGGACAAAACAAAACTATCGTTTTCTTCTTCTTTCCCCCGTTTACATAGCTGCTGTGGAAACCCTAGAATTAATCCTGATGTAATTTTACTCTTCTTCTTCTTCAACAATTGGCTGCTGTTGAATCTGATGCGTGAATTGATTCGATCTATTGCTTCCAGGTCGGTCGGAATTTTCGATTGACGGAAATTCTACAATGGAAAAAAATCAATTACAACTGGCCTTAACCAGTCCTACGACGTCGTTCTCCAGCTTGTTTGACTCGCAGAAGGAAATCTTCTATAGCCAGATTGATCAGCTCCACAACATCGTTTACAACCAATGCAACCTCACTGGCGTCAATCCCCTCTCTCAAGAGATGGTTCGTTAATTTTTTTTTTTTTACCCTGTGCACCTTAGACTGGCTTAAAATTCTGAATTTTCCTCTGCCAATAAGAAAGAACTTTGTTGGTAGTGATTGTTTTAGGTAATGTAATAACTAGCATTGGTTAACTTGACAGTTCATTAAGTTTTTTCTTTATAAAAAAAATAGTTGACAGTTCATGATTCGCGTTGTACTGTACAGAAATGTTAATGATTTTGTTGTGTTGGTCATAAGTATAACATACTATATGTGGTTGCACAATTGAATGATTAATAAATAACTTGAGACTAGCAGTGTGTATCCATTTTTCTTTTTTAATTGAGGATTAGCATGTTTTATAGTTTCTGTTCATCCAAAAGGATAGAAAAAACAATAGCTACCTTTTCTCATACATTTGCATTCAGAAAATTTAAGATCTTGAGTATATTTTGTGTGAACTGAGTTTTTTTAAAGAAATTGTTTTCCTTAATAAAATTATTTTTCAGTGTTTTGTTACGTTGAATTGTGGAAAATGCTTTATCTAAGGAGAATATTTTTTATCAAAAGGGAAAAGATAACTTCCGTCACTAATGGGCAGAAGTCACTCTCCATTATAATTAATCTAGTTCTTAGTCCATATTATCTGTTCCAATCAGTACTTATAGCCTGTTTGACCAAGCTTCTAAAATCAATTTATTTTGAAAAGTGCTTTTCAAAAAAGTACTTTTAGTGAAAAACAGTTTGTGTTTGGGCAATAAATTTAAAAAGTACTTTTGAGCAACAATTAGTGTTTGACCAAGCTTTTTAAAAGTGTTTCTAAGTGTATTTTTCTCAAAAGTGCTTTTCAAAAAAGTGCTTTTGGGGGAGAAACTACTTTTTTTAGCTTTTGAAAAAAAGCTTGTGCTACTGCCCAGAAACACTTATTTTCTCCCAAAAGCTTGGCCAAACAACTTAATTTTTTTAAATAAGCACTTCTGAGAAAAAATAAGCACTTTTAGCAAATATAAGCTTGGCCAAACAGGCTATTAGACATTGTATTCAACTTTTATCACTCAAAGTTATCACCAGAAACACTATCTTATACCCCACATTAATTCTTGTACATCACATATACTATTTACTAAATGGAACATGGGGGTACAGTGATTTATAGTAAAAAAACATCTTTCTTGTAGAACATTCTTTTTTTTGGCTAATTGAGAAATCCCAAGGACTGGTGGCTCAAGGTTCGAAACTCGCTTGATAAATGACCCGCACCTTGACCTTTCTCTACTTAAATTCCAGGCTTTGTTGATGCCAGAGTTAGTGACATGCCCTAGTCCACACATGCACTAGGATCTTACCACTAGACCAAAGCATGCCCGGGAGGCTCTTGTTGAACATTTTCTCTGATACCAATGTATCCTTCAGCTCCTAATTACTATAATTCTTCAGTTTATGCGTCTATACATTGTCGACCAGTGTTGCCTGTTGCCTTGTATTATATTTTGAAGTGGAGCATGCTGTGGAATAGCTGCCTTCTAAGCCCATATATTAGTAAGAAGGGATAGAATTTGATGATAATGTTACCTAATAGAAAAACAGAAAGATATAGAATGTGATAAATAACTCTAAATTGAAAAAGTAAAATGAATAGGCAGAAGAGGGACTAGTGAAGTTTGGTGGAAAACCATTCCAGCTTGTGTCTGGTGGACACACTGGAAGGAAAGAAATTCCAGATGTTTTAAAGACAAGAGCAGCAACATTCAGAGGATCAAGATGCAATGCCTTAGCATGCTTTATTTTTGGTGTAAACAGGATTGGGTGGGGAATACAGTAGAATTAGTAGATTTCATAGGAAAATTGTAAAGTTTTGTTGTAATTCTTTTGAGGAAGATCTCCACATTTTTTGGGTTGTAAATCCCCCACCCATCATCATTTGAATGATGGGTCTTCTGTGAATACAAAGTTACCTTATCTAAAAAAAAAGTAAAATGAAAAAAGAGGAACATGTCTTACGTTTCACATTGTTAACAAAGCAGCTCGGTTAATCCTACCGTTAATTTCATTAAAAAACACCTAAATGATGTAAAGAAAAAGAGTAAATACATGGTCCTTTATGGTTTTTCGTAGTCATCCAAAGTCATTTACAAGTTTAACCAGTCGTTTGTAGTTTATACAACTCGTTATTTTCTCCCTTACCAAGTGAACAGATCAAATTTAAAAAAGTTCTTTTTGAAGGCTTTCTTTGTCATTCTTGCTGTTATGGATAATCTCTTATCCTTTTGTTCCATACACTCCAAAAGAGACAAGAAAGTACTGTCTTTCATGCTTGCTCCCTTTTATTTCCAAGCATATCTAATTTCTATCACATGATTGCTTTCTTAGGTGTCCTTGGTTAATGAGAATACAAGATTTCACAGTTGTTAAGCCAACCTGCATGCAACAATAAGTTGTTAGTATCTTGTCCAGATTCTTTGACATATGCAACACTAACTTACAAGTATCCTTGCCTCTTTCTTATATAGTCTACACTTGAAGTAGCACCTCGTACTGCACATAATAAAGAAGCTACTTTCTTTCCATCACTTAGTGGTCGTAATGTTTTCCTCACATCCTCTCGTCTCCCATCCTAAAGGTCCAAATAAAAGTTTTTACCTATAAAGACCTTGTCCCTGCCTCCTTCATTTCATTTTATTTCCCCCTTCCATGGATCATTATGTACTTATAGAAAGAATTCCTCAAATTTCCAGTTCAATTTTTTTCAGTGGAAGAACTCCTCGACTGCATTTCATTCCCAATCTATAATGGTCCTCCTAAAACTTAATACTCATACCCCTAAAGGTCCCGTTCAAGTAATCAGTTACCAAAGTATCTTTCTCTTTACTAATCCATATACATGTGTATATGCATTCTCTATGGCTATCCCTTCAGACTATACATCCTTTCAAAACCTAATGCTAGAGCCATCATTCATCCTAGAGCCAATACATCTAGCAACTCTCTCCCTCACCACAAAATTATCCAACGTGTGCTATTCCATATTTAATAGATATGAAATTACCCGATACGTGTATACTGTATAGAGTTACTTGGTACTTGTGTTGGTGCGAGGTAGAAAGTACTCGGTGCAACAGTCGAAGTGCGCTCAAGCTGCCCTGGACACCACTGTTATAGAAAAATTTAGAAATTGACTGGGTTAACGGATTAAGTGCTGAAATGGATTTTATAAACAAGTAGTTATGTATTATATCTTTCTTCTCCTTAAAAAAAGTAATGTGTTCGTGTAGAAGTGCTAAAATTGATAATAAGCACGTCTGGTTAAAAAGTGTTGATAAACAATTTTCCGTTAAAATGACTAATATATCCTTAAAGTTATTTTCTGTATATTAAAAGGGTATGTATACAAGGAGAAGAATAAACAACAGAAATGTAATAGAGGGGAGTTAAGAGACCTATTTTGGGAGGAGTATTTTGATAATTTACAAACTTTTAGGAATAAACAAATTAAAAGTGCTTATACGCCGAAAAAGGATAAGTTGGGGGTGATCAATTTGTGAATTATGCTGATTTTGGCTTATAAGCACTTAGCTTAGAAGCAATTTATGTGTTTATCAAATGTGTAGTTAGTAGATATAATATCTTTTGATGACGCATTCTCGTCTTGAGCATATCTCCATAACCATCTTCTTAAAAGTGCTGTATTGAAGGTGGATAATCTCTTTTTCTCTTTTGATACAGAGAAATCCGTCTGGAGCCAACTCTTAGGACCAATCACAACCTTCAAAACTCGGGGATAATGAGCCGGCACCTCTATCTCCTGATTCCTAACCGTCTCTTCGTCCTCTCTACCAAATTTCCCTTCCTTTCTTCCCTAGAAAATTTCTTATCAATTTCTCCAGTCTGTTTGCTCGTAGATACTACCATAATACATGATTTATAAGTTGGTTCCCAAAAATGAGATTCCTCTGCTGCGTTAATTTTTCTATTCTTAGATTTGTACAGACAGAGGCTACAATTATCAAACTTCATCTCATTACATTAGGTGATTTGCAAACTTATTTCTGCTGATGGCTCATTCATTTTTCTTCCGTTGTGCAGGCTGCTGGAACTCTTTCAATAAAAATTGGTAAGTCTCCGTGGCCTATATTAAAATTGTGATGCTTTTGTAGTCGAGTATAAATTTGGTCAACTTGGATCCCTTCTGAGAATGAAAAGAGAGTAGGTCATATTGGCATGTTCATTTGTTACTCTATATTATTTTTTGCATATTGATTATACTACATGAATCATGTTTGCTTTTGTTGGGTGGTTCTTTCACTTTATTTTGTTTTATTTGCTTTTTACTTATCAATTTCTTTTTTATTTTATTTGCTTTAGTAGTAGTTTATTTTCTTTTTTGTTGCCAAGTACAACATTGCTTTATGTACCAGAATTACTTGTCTTGATGTTTAAAGGGAACTTGCTTAACGATCTAAGTTGCTACTGTCATCGTTTTCTTACAAGGTGATGTTGATCCAAATTATATGTAATGCATCTTTTAGTTATTAGCGTAAATGATGCTCTTGACTTAAATTTTTGTGCGAGCTACTCTGATTCCATTTGCATTCTGTTAGTTTAACATCTTTTGTTGCAGGCAAAAGGCCACGGGATCTCCTAAACCCCAAGACAATCAAGTATATGCAATCTATTTTCTCTTTCAAAGACGCAATCAACAAGAAGGAAACCCGTGAAATTAGTGCTCTTTTTGGTGTCACAGTCACCCAGGTGTGTTCCTTTTCTCAGTTTTTAGTAATCCTTTCTCCATTCTTCCTGGCTGGAATTTTGTTTAGAACTTTTCTACATTAGTGAATGTGGCATTTGCATCCTAGTTGCATCTTTCCTTATTTCAGTTTTGCTATTTTTGATATTAGGAGCCTTTGTCAAAAAAAATAATATTAGGAGCTCACTATTGCTTTTGAGAACAGGCATTATGGAATCGTGCACCTTTTTGTGTATGACGTAGCTCCTTAGATATACTTTCCCTTTTTCTTCTTCGCTTTTTTTTTTGGCGCTTTGGGTATGGACAGATTCCTTAATCCCTTCTGCATAGACATTCAGTAGCTTTCCCTGGTGCAATTTAAGCTGGAAGATGATATAGGATGTGTGCATTCTTCTATTTTCATCTTCTCTGACAACTTCACGTTGCTTGTTTGAATACCATCTTTGCATTTTGCAGGTTCGGGACTTCTTTACAGCTCAGCGCACAAGAGTCAGAAGGTTCCTGAGGTTGTCTACAGAGAAGCCTAGCATATCCAATGTATCTATTGAAGGGCCTTGTCCGATTCCATTGAGTTCTGATCCTAGTTCACAAACAGAGCCAGTTCCCTTAAACAGCATGGCTCCACCCTGTACAGAGGAGGGGCCATCTTGTTCTACACAAGATGAGGTCCTAACTGGCGTAGAGGAGAGGGATAGGCATTTTGTTGATAATATCTTTACTTTAATGAGAAAGGAAGAAACCTTTTCTGGACATGTTAAGTTGATGAACTGGATCTTGGATGTACAAAACCCCTCTGTGCTATATTGGTACTTGAGAGTTATGGTCGTTGAATTTTAATTATATACTAGTTTACTCCTTTTCGAATATAATTGGTTTTCTTAATAACATATTTATAGGTTTTTAACTAAAGGGGGTGTAATGATCTTGGCTCAATGGTTGAGTGAAGCAGCTGGAGAAGAGCAAACCAGCGTTCTTCATATCATCCTGAAGGTCCATATTGATCCTTTAATTTTAGATCATTGGCCCAAAATATCATTTTTTTTTGGCCAGAATATTGTTGTTCTAATGGTTGCTTGGTTATCACTTATCAGGTACTATGCCATCTTCCTTTACACAAAGCATTTCCTGTACATATGTCTGCTATACTGCAGAGTGTTAACAGTCTGCGATTTTATCGGACTCCAGGTGTGTTGTCCTCCATACGACAGCTCCTTATTTTATCTTTAGGTATCTTTGTGCTAAAAAGACATTAAAAAATTTGAACTGCTCATCTCCATGGCTTATACATTTCTGGTAGCTTGTCTGAAGCTTGAGTGTCATTGATATTGTGCCGTATTGCAGAAGTTCCTGAAACTTAGTTGGATATATAGAAGAAGTGTCAAAGAAAGTCACACAACTTTTTATACCGGCACTGAAGCATCTCTACTGAACTATTTACTCAGTGAATCACACATTACATAGTGCTGTTCTTAGGAAATATGCCTATAAGGCATGTCATATTAGGACCTTACTTTCAGAAATCACTGTACTGGCAAAATAATCATTTTCATATGTTTCGTTATCTCAGACGATCTGTTGTGTTTTTGCTGTCAAATAAGGACACTGTTCTTGAAAACTATTGCACTGGCAGTACATTCAACTATATATTTCTTTATTTCAGATGAAATTTTGGACTTCTGATGTGTAAATTTTTTAAAGATCCTGATTTGATACAACTGATCATATTCTGAGTGACAATGAAAAGCCTCATGGAAGAAATATGTATATTTATAGACTGCATCATTAATATAAAGTTTGTTAGATAAGAAGACACTACTAAAATAGATGTGGTTGCAGTTACTTTTATTTGTATCAGTCAGTCAGAGTAATTTGCTATTTGGGTGGGGTTTATACTGTATTTTCATGGTAGCTGACTTCTGTACTGCACTATACTTATATTTTTTGGGAAAGGGGGGTGGGTGGGTGGTTGAGAGAGAGAAATCCTCCTTTGCTCCATCAATATTTTGGATCTCATTCATCTGATTTGAAGATCAGATATCTCAAACAGGGCAAGAATTTTGCTTGCAAGATGGAGCAAAATGTTTGCAAAGAGCCAGGCTATGAAGAAACGTAACGGGATTAAATCAGCTAGTGATGTGCAAGATGAGTTGTTATTGCAACAGAGGTAAGCTTAGGTTGTGCCTCAAAAACACCTGATCAACTTTTCTCAGTTATCAACACATTTATTGCTGTTTGCAGCATTAGCGAAGTTGTGGGCGATGAAATATGGAACTCAAAAATTGAGGACGTCGTAAGTTTATTGCAAACTTAAATGAATTAGGTTAAGAAGTTTTTTTTTTTTGAATAAAATAGAAGAGCGGGTTTTCTATTCTTACTTGATCATTTTCCTTCTGTTTGGTCTTCTAGGAAGAAGCTCATGCAAACCTCTGTGGGACTTCAGAGAATTCAAGGTCTGGTGTGTTCTTACTACCTTGCTTTTGGTAATTGTTGATGAATTTCTAAGCACACACCTCTCTTTCAGGAAGTTGGATTCTCCACAGCCAGTTAAATTGCTTACGGCATCTTCAGATGAATCTAACAAGAGGCTTAAAGGAGCTTTGGTGTCTAGTATCCTTAGATTCCCCTATATTTTAATTCAATTTGTCAATATTTTTCAGTGTAAGGTCTTCATTCATCTCGATTGAATGATGGCTCCCCGTTCCATGGACAATAAACTGTCATTGGAAGAAATTTAGATTTCTCATTTATTTCCATGCTTTGGAATCATAAGTATTCAGAAGTTTCCATATGGCATACTCATCAAATAGATTTGATCATGGTAGGGAAAATAGCTATGTTTTTCCTCTTTTTTTTCTGATTTCTTATCACTTGCATAGAATGCCTTAACTACTTCAGAAACTCGAGAGCGCAGAAAAGTTCAGCTAATGGAACAACCAAGCCAAAGAACAACGGGAAGGAGCCTAGGAAGGCCAGCACCTGCAACTCAAGGCCGCCCACTTTCAGCAGATGATATCCAAAAAGCAAAATTACGTGCTCAGTTTATGCAGAGTAAATATGGGAAAGCTAATAATGATGACAGTTTTCGGGTGAAGCCTCAAGCTCCAAATGGAATTACCTCTCCACCAGATGGTATGCAAATCTTGCACGGAGCTCCAAAATTGCAAGATCGGCCTAAAGTTGATGAATGTGAAAAGCTCAATAGTGTTGCCTCTAAAGGGTCCAATCAGCTGGAAAATCATCTCAAGTTGAGTTGTGACGTAGAAGAACCTCCACCGAAAAGGTGCAAGAGAATGCAGATCCCTTGGCGGAAACCACCAGGTAAATTTGCTATTGTTGTTGCTGAAAGACCGTTCTTGTTAATCTGTAGATTTCAGAGAAGGAGGAACATTAGTTTTTTTAATCGGTTGAAAAGGCAGAACATTAGTTAATCACTCATTTAATATCCTACTCCTTAGACTCTAGGTTTGCTTCCAAATTCAGTGAAATCAGATCATAAACAATCTCACCAATCTTGTCTAATATTATTGCTCAATTTTTTCACCACAACTCCCTTCGTTCTTCTTTTTGCTTTCTCTATTTATTACTCCCTCTATTCCAATTTATGAGGCACACTTTTCTCTTTAGTCCGTCCTAAAAAGAATGTCACCTCTCTATAATTAGAAACAATTTAACTTTAAAATTTCCCTTTTACCCTTAATGAAATGATTTATAGCTACACAAATGGTCGAGTCTTTCAGACCACAAATTTCAAAAGCCTTCCTTTCTTTTTTAAACTTTGTGCCAAGTGAAATGGTTCCACATAAATTGGGATGGAGCGAGTAATATACAAGATTCAACTGTGAGAATCGTCTCAAGTAGTAGTAGTTAGCAACTCAGCCTTGGTCTCTAACTTACCAAAATATATGGTTAGCATTGGTGTCCAACTTGTCCAAAAAAAAAAAGGATTCTTTTTTTTGCTTTGCTCTCTAATTATATTTTCACAGTAGTCGAGCTAAAGATGATCAGGTTTCTGTTGTCTTCCATAAATTCATTATTCTAGGAATTATTTACTGCATAAATATGGATGTTTCCTAGTAAAACTAGCCCACCTATAGAAATTTCTCTGAAGCAAACAGTTAATTTTCATTGTTAAACGATCAATTGAGCATCTTAGGAGTGAGGTCTTGATTTTTAATCATACTAAGCAACTGTTTCCATTTGTTTTTTAATGTTGTATTTTTGCAAATCTCTTGGAAATTATGGGTTTTCTATGGAGCAGTTGTTTGCCAAGTGTGCCTTTGCATTGTGAAGGAGATCCTACTTGCAAGTAAAGGGAAACTTTTTGCCTGACACGGACGAAAACGTTCCACATTGTGCTTAAAATCAATCAGAGGAATAATCAGAAAAAGAAGCAGTGGAGTAAAAGTTAATGGTACATTTGTGGGAGACTTGTCTTGGGAAGATATCAATCTATTTTCTGATTTAACGTGATATTTACTTTTAACTGCATATAGCGTGCTTTCATAAATGATCAATTTGAGAGACAAGAACACGATGAATTAGGCGGGAGTATACTGTATGTACCTCATAATCTTTTATACTTTGACTCTTCATAGGCATAAACTCTTTAGGAAAGGCTCAACAGTATGGAGTGCAGTAATTTTTTTAACTCTTTACGAAACAACCTCTTTATTTCACCTCTGTGGTAAAGGTACGGTCTGCATACATTTTACCTTCCCTAGACCCCACTTTGTGGGAATACACTGTGTATGTTGTTGTTGTACTTTTTGATGACTGTGGTGTCCGGGCCAGCTTCCGCGCACCTCGACTAATTCCACGGGATACCTGCCACCTCCTACCAGCAATAGGTACCAAGTAACTTTGTCCACCAAGGCTAGAACAAATGGGAAGAATCACCTGGTGTTTTTTGTTTCCGTTGGGATTTGAACTTGAAACCTCATGGTTCTTAACCCACTTCATTGACCACTAGGCCACACCCTTGGGTGCAATAATTTTTTTTCTGTTTGTGGTCTTTGGTTTTATTTGTGGAACATTTTTTTAAATTTTTTTATAATTCCATCGTTATGATGGAGGAGTTTAGGCATGACTGCAACCTGTATATTTCCAAAAAATCATAATTACAAGGAGGAGGACATAGACCTTAGCCTCCAGAACCTTGTGGTAAGAAGTAACAGTCAAACTTTGACATGAGAACGTACAAAAAAATCGAATTTTGGGCATTCGAAGGTTGCTGATCAGCATAGATGAGAAGCAAATGGATGACATATATAGAATGAGGAAGGTTGTAAGAGTGCAAAGTTCTGTCTTATCGATTACAAGAACTTGTTTCTCTTTTGTCTAAATCTGAAGTTTGGGATCTCTTTACCCTCCAACTTCATTGGGGCTCTGACATTCAAAGGTAATGAAAGAGGCTCAGTGAAAATAGTCAATTGTATAAATTTGTGGAACATGCATTACACTAAAAGGATAATAGCAAGCCATTTTTCTGCGGTGATACCCTTTCTATGTTAAGAATGTTACTCTCTTCTAGTTACATCTACACACTATTATCAGCCCTTACCATAAGTACCCGTTGTCCTGCAAAATTCTTAGGGGTCTTTGGGATTAGTTATGTTGGAATTAGTTACACTGAAATCCATTATGCTAAGATTAGTTATTTTGGTATAATTTCGTATTAACTGTTTGTTTGTTGTATTAAAAATAACATGTGTTGTATAATTTCTAAGAAGTTTGCTTACAAAAATACTCTTCAGCTTATTTAGTAGAAAAGGGGATTGAGCTCATTAGTAGAAAAAGGGTTTGAGAGACCTCAAGGGTATTATTGTTATTTTCATTGTTTTATCCCGGGATAACTAATTCCGGTACTATTATTCCATCCTCTGACAGAGATTATGTATCCGGTACTAATTACTAATTCTGGTATAGTTTATCCCAAGATTGGTAACCAAATAAGGGATAAGGCAATACTTATTTTTTATCCCACGACTATCTATGCTTGTCCGGCATACCAAACGACCCTTTAGATGATGTAATTTATCACGGGGTGTTGTTATGTATCAGAATTTTATTTTGGTCAAACGCTGAAATTAGTTTGGCACGACATGTTGATGAAGCCAAATGTGTGTTCCTATTTCTCCAATGTTTGGTGCTGTAATTTTTTCTTTTTTGACGAAAATGGCTGAGAATATAGGTGTGTTTGGCGTCGACAGGAAAGATATTCGCAACAAATGTATTAGTCAAGGAAAATATTTCCTAGGGCTTAATGTGGAAACTATCTTATGCAAGATGGGTTCATTTTCTTTACATTCTACCACTTCAATCATCACTAAGATATTATTTCAATATCTAATTCTAGAAAATATCATCAAAACACCGAGGGGTTGTTTGGTAGAAGGTATTAGAGAAAATAATGCATGTATTAGTTATGGTATTACTAATTTCTTGTTTGTAAATTTTTTCAACTTATGTATATAATTAATACAAGTATTGGTTATGGCGTTATGCACCTTATTTGGTATTATCCTATGTGTAACTAATACATAGCAAAACTATGGTATTAACATTACCCAGGTTATTAATACATGCATTGGCATTGTTAAAAACACAATTGCCCCTGAAATCCGACAGTATACAAAGCTAAAGAAATATGAAGGATATTTTTGTAAATAAATTTTTTTTAAAGAAATTATACAGTGCATGGTATTTTAATATACCAAACCAAACCAAACAGTAGATAAATAATGGCAGCATAACTAATCTCAACATAACTAGTCCTTGCATTGATCTCAACATTAAATGTCTCTTAATAGCATACCTTGCACATTGCACGATTACCATGTCTATCAATTTTTATACCCACCAAACATTGGAGATGATCTAAAAGATGATGACCTGACGACTTAAAAACATTTTCCCCCAAAAGGCATCTTTCATCTAAAACATTTTTTTCTTGTACAAAGCGCACCTTAGAAAAGAAAATGTCTTCTTTAAAGGTGTGGACAAGAAGTTGCCTGCTCTTCCTATAGCTGCCTAACTGTCATCAATTAACTGTTCACATTCATCAGCTTTTGCTATTGAACACTTCCTCACCCCCACCCCCCACCAATCGCAGTTAGCATGAGTGAAGATTTTGGGATGATGAAAATGTGAAACGATTGAGATATTAAAAGATCATATTATAGGCTACCGGGGGTGGTGGTGGTGGTTGGGGGTCTCTGTACAAAAAGAAAATCTGAAAGCAGGAAATGTGGGATTTGTTGAACTGCAGAGAATGACTAACCCCCACCCACGTTTCCCCTGGGTGGCATTCATCAGACTAAACAAGAGGAAACAATGGTTGCCGCAGATCATAATATCTTTCTTATGGCTAAACACAGTATAAATTGATAAGTTATAATATTTGCAGTGTCAGTTCCTTATCCCCCGCGCGCACCCCACTAACAACATCAGCACATTGTAGCAAAGTAAAGGTGTAAATAAACTCATCAACAAAAGCAACATGTAATGCTGCTTGTAGATGCACGTTTCTGAAGGCCAAATGCAATCTGTCTTCTGCATATGTAGGTAGCAATGCCAATATTCAGCAAGCTTTTTCCAATGCACATATGATTCCAAGAAGCCAACTCCAAATTTGAAGCTTAACTAAAAGAGTTGGTAGATTGTAGTTTGATGTTGGATTGGTTGTTTCTCCAAATCTGTGGACAGAGAAAACAATCAAGTGTTTCAAATGCTAATTGGTGGTACGGACATGGCTGCACTTTTGATGTTGGATTGCCACGTGGTTATTTAATTTTAATTTTTTGGTGGAGACAAAGGTAGAGGTGGAATTAGCTTACTCTTTTATGTTGATAAGAATAGTGCCAAATAGAGTGTATTAGTAATGTTGGTATTAGCTATGCGGAGATTAGTTCTCATGCACTGTTTGGTTTAGTGTATTTAAAAATAACATGCATTGCGTAATTTTTAAAAGAATTTATTTGTTTGCAAAAATACCCTCCACAAATATGGTGTGAAGGATGTAGAAAAAGTTTTGAAAGGCTGTTGTGTGTTTAACCATGCTAATGCATGAATTAAGAACCTTGCATTGCTTACCATGGTTTGCCATGTATTAGTTATACATAGCATAATATCGAGTAGAGTCTATAACTAATGCTTGCATTAGTTTATACGTAGGTTGAAAAAGTGTACCAAACAAGGTATTAGTAATACACTTGTAAATGCATTTTACCAAACGACCCCTAAGTGGTAAATGTTGCCTTCTGGTTTGACAAATTTTCTGTTAATGGCGATCCTGCACTTATGCTTTTCCAACCTTTTCTGTTTGATGCAGAGGTGCAGCTCAGCGATACATGGAAGGTTTGTGCTGGGGATGAGAGTAAAGAAGTCGGCATTCAGAATAACAGAATCCGTCGAGAGAGGGAAACCATTTACAGGACAGTCCAGGAAATTCCATTGAACCCAAAGGAACCTTGGGACCGTGAAATGGATCCTGATGACACATTAACCACAGAAATCCCGATTGAGCAATTACCAGATGCGGAAGGTGCTGAAACAGGCATTTTGCGGCTGGAGGACAGCGAAAGTGTAGCTGCATTAGCCAGTATGTCAAATGGCATTGCAACTACAGCATTACCAGATATAGAGTTGCTTGCTATACTGCTAAAAAATCCAGAGTTGGTTCATGCTTTGACGTCTGGCCAAGCTGGAAACTTGTCCAGTGAGCAAATTGTAAGGCTGCTTGATTCGATTAAAACAGATGGGATGAATTCACTGATCAGTCAAACAGGTTTAGGCAGAGATGCTGAGAAGAAAGTTGAAGTTTCTCTTCCATCCCCCACTCCTTCCAGTGATCCTGGAACGGTGCGTTATTTAGTCACATTTTGTACAGATTTTAAGTATTATGGAATTTGGGCGGGGCTTTCTTTTCCTCGGTTGTCTCCTCTCATCTCTCTTTTTTCTCCACTTCTCGTTTACTTTTTCGAGACCATTTTATATTTTCTTGGTAGGTTTTTAAGAAATTAATACGAGGAACGTAAACAAATAAATAAAATAATCATAAAGCAAATGAAGCCTGCACTATCAATCACCGTGGTAAATACAAGTTGTCTTTCTGGTTAGCACTGCAACTTTGAGAATCTCCGCTGTAGTTCGAGGTCCCCGTAGGCCCTAACACAAACGAGGATGGTTCACATATTCATGAAAAAAATGCTTAGTTAATATTGTGCTATATCCTCACTTTTTTGAAACGGTCTCTAATTTTTTCTAATTTTTTTCTTCATGCAGAGTGGATCGGCCATGCAGAACTTTGCTAAAAACCCTTTCTCGCAGAGAAGTTTAATGGCGGTTCCAGAAGCAAATGGTGTGCCCCAACTCGCTGCGTTGGTCCATTCACAGGAAATGCATCAAGCTAGCAGTTTGGTGCATCAGCAGATGCCCCTTGCGCCACAATTGGCCCAACAGTTAGCACTGCTTCAAGCAGCTGCAGGGTCTTATGGAAATGATCATCGACCATCTCCACAAAATCCTAGTATAAACCAGACTGTCCTTGCAAATTCTGCACCAGCAGTAAATAGTAATAGTTACTCTCCCTTTGGATCGACGGAATACAATCTACACAGTGCCACTGCAGCAGCAGCAGCCGCCCCAAGAATCCAAGGTGAAACATATGGTAATATTAGATCTTCGCCAGTAATGCCTATAGCTAATGTACAACAAAGAACTATAAGCCTACATTCGCCTCAAATGACACCACCAGGGCCGCAACTACAAACACAGTCGCAACCTGGATATGCACCTCAACATATGTGGGGGAGTATACCGGGATCTGCTTCAAATCGGGGTTATCAAGAAAATTCCATTCCTAACCATTACAATGCACATGTTGCCGGGCATGTAGAACCTGGAATACAACAGCCTGCATGGAGAGGAAACAACTACGTGGAGCAAGCCGGATTTGAATCTTGGAGTCCTGATAATGGTCCTGTTAGGCGTCAGGAACAGGTAGCAAGATGGACTCACCAAGAACCTCAGATGAATATGAGAGACAACTACAGACCCGATTGGTCTACATCGCGTAATCCCACTGGTCATTTTTCTGGTTATCGTGGTCCTGACGATAACGGGAATAGGAGGTGGGGTGACAGGAGAAGATAACCTTCAAACGGCTGGCCATTTGATTCTTTGATTAGAGATTCGTTGGTGTTTACATTAGAGTAGAATGTTCTTAGAGGGGATTTGCTTTTTGCAACGTGAGATGGTTGTAAACTTGTCATGTCAGCATGTTACATCATTTTATTCTGTTTCCCAATTGATACCTGTCAACAGCAAAATAGAAAATAGGAATTCAGTTCACTTGTGATCATGCCAAGAATGTTTGTAAAAAAAAAAAAAAAAAAAACTTATCCTGGCCATGGGTTAACTATGCCTTGATTGAGTCCCTACTTGAAATGCTGCGTATTGGGCTTTAAGAACTTAAAAACAATTAGTTATTACACTAGTATGAGTACTTGTATCAATTTATGTGACGCAATTAGAATTTTGAGATTCAAGCTTCACGATCTTAGTTAGACTTAATGTCTCAAAGGAACAACTTGGAAATTTTAGAAAACTTATTACTCCCCCGTCTCATATTACTTATATGCATATCTAATAATATAATGTGGTCTAAAAGTAAGAAGTACTCTCTCCATCTCTAAATAAGTGGTTGTTTAATTTTTTCATTTTGTTTCTAAGTTAGTGATGTTTTAGATAATCAAGAAGACATTAATGATTTTCTTTCAATTTTACCCTTTTTTAAATAAAAAGAGCTTTACAAAATTAAGAAACTACTAAAAAGTTATATCTTTTTAAAAATATTTATTAAGGACAAGTTAGTAAAACTACTTTTTGTATTTTAGGAATGAGTAGTTTCTTAAGGGTTGTGCTCAAGTTAAAAAAATTACTTATTTAAGAATGAAGAAAATATTTAATAAAGAAAAGTAAAAAATAAGAATAATTTAATCTAATTATCATCTACTTAATATAATTTAATCTAATTATCATCTACTTAATACTTTTTCTAAAGGGTGTTTAAAAAAGAAAATATAATAAGAAAAGTGGTCTCAAGTAAGTACAATTTATAAAATAAATATCTTAAAGTTTCAAAAAATTTCCTACTAATAAAGTGCATTAAAAAAAGTTAAAAAGGGTAAATTAGTAAAAGTATACAACCGCCAAGTATCTGATTCTCTCTTGCACATGCAAACGACTAAATTTTCAACGGCGAAAAGAATCGGTAATTAACCAATTACAAGTTTACAACTCCTCAACGGCGCCGTTTCACAGTATTTCTTCATCGGAAAACTTCAACAGAAGCCGGAGCAATCCCCCAATTTCATCATCCGTCTGAAGAAAAAATCTCTAAACATGGTAGCAGCTAGATTCATCACAAGCAATCTAAATCGAATACGAAAAACCTACTCACTATCATCAACAACAACTACTATCAGTAGGCACAACAATTACGATTTCACTCCGAATTTCCAATTCGATGATGACGATTCGTCAGCAGTTACACGTGTTGTTGTGAATCGGAGTTTCGTGTTTCAGAAGAGATGGCATACGGGCGATTCACATTCTCATCATCATGATCATGATCATCACGACCTTCGTTCCGGTAAAGACGGCGAGAGGATTTTCCGGCTTGGACTTGCTGCTGATATTGGCCTTGCTGCAAGTAAAGCTTTCACTGGTTATGTATGTGGAAGCACCGCTATTATTGCTGATGCCGCCCATTCTATCTCCGATGTGGTACGTATTTTGTTAGCTAGTGTTAAATGTTAATCTGTAAAATAAACTCCAAATTTGTTCTACTGGTATCTCTTGAACATTTGATAATAGAGGTGAATCCATGATTTTAAGTCGGCAGCTAGAAATAAAACCTGATTCTTAGGTTTATAAAACTAAATTTGTGATAGTGAGTGTGATTTTAGCATAAGTATATAATAGGAAAAGATTTTAACTTTATATAGATAGAGAGTTCACGTTTGTTTATTCGGAAATTGGTACAGTTGAATTTGTCACGATGTCAAGGACATGTGGATTGATTTAACTTGTAATTTCGTTATTAAGTAGGTAAATATGTTGTCAAATAAGCTTATTAAGAATAATAATGTAATGGAGTAAATGAATGAAACAGTAAAGCTCAAATATCGTTGATTCAGCTCAGGTTCCGGAGATGGACTTGTGGTGCTAATTTCGGAATCAAAGGCGTCTATATGTTTGTTCTTGAGAGCAGAGACTTAATATATAAGAATGTCAGTGTATTGCTTAGTATTATAAAAAATCCAACCCTTTACAAGTGAATGAAACAACTATTTATAGACAACAAGGGAAATACATCAGCCAATAAGAATGTTCCACTGGATCCCTATAGTACGTCGCCCAATAGAAATGCTCCACTTGGAGATACCGTTAAGCATGTCAGCTGTAAAATCTCCCATGATTCGGGGGATCTTGTACGAACCTAGCTAAGTTGTCTATCCATTCGTTCTTTTAACGCGTCTTCGGGCCACGAGTCCTTTTCTTTTTCTATCATGACTTCGGGCAACGAGTTCCGGCCTTTTTCTCCATTAGAACCAACCGGTTCATCCGGTACAAAATAGAAGCAATTACACCGGATACGGGTGCTTCCCCGGTGACTCCTCGAGGGAAGCTTTTCCCGATGTCTTTTTTCTGATTTGTTCTCCGGTTTCCTTTTGACGCCAGGTGTTCCCTTATCCCAAGCGGTTATATATGAGAATTTTCCGCAATACGAAGTTGTATGCAGCAGTCCATATAAATACATATTTTTGAACAAAATTTTGACTGTGCATATAGAAGTGGAGTTGAATGTAGTGGGTTGGGATGGACCTGGTACCTAACACTTGCATCTGCTCCTGCACTAGAGATTAGATTGATGTTGAATCAACTTTATAAAAATTATCTTCTAATGTTCGGTTCGGTTATGGTCTTTGTAGGTTCTGAGTGGCGTGGCATTGCTGTCGTTTAAAGCTGCAAGGGTTCCCAAGGACAAAGAACATCCTTATGGTCACTCTTGATTTGTATCTACACTTTACTCTTTTAAATCTTACATCACTTGTTCTACATGGTTTTACCTTTTAATTTTGTGCTTGCATTTACTTGTGTGATAGGTGAGCGTAACGTAATAGCTGCCAACCTAATTAGATTTAGTCAACCGAGGACAAGATTTGTTCCCATGGGTGATTCGATAAAATGTAATCAATATAGGATATTGTAATAGAGCTGACAAGATATGAATCTTATATCATATCTTCTATATTTATCAATGAATATGAATCTTATCACTGTCGGCTCCTTGAACTTTACAACTTAATTGAAGGCAGAAAGCTGCCCTAGAAGTGTGTACTCCGTCCGTTTGTAGTTTGTTTGACACATATTTGACTGGGTGCGGAGCTTAAAATATTAATTTGACTGATATAATATATTAGTGGTAGAAAAAACCCATCAAAGTGATGATTCGTAAGTTAGTTTGATAGAGAAATCATCATATCAAAGTTTATATTTATAGTTAATAAATTTGAATTTTTGGAAGTTTTAGAAGTTGTATACTATAATGTTACTTAATAGTAAAATTGACTCAAATAGTTTGAGCCCTCCCAAACTAGAAAAAATATCATATAAGTTGGATGGATGGAGTTATAATTGATGCACAGACTTCTTATGTGACATAGTGGATCTTGCGTGAGTTAAAGCAAGTCAAATGTAACCATTTTTCTGCAGATCTACTGTTCAGGTTCCTTTTTCCTCTAGCCGGTTGATTCTCTGTTTCCCTTACTCCTTTTCTTGTGTGTTTCTTCCAAATCTAATTGCCCAGTTGTGGCTTATTGTAACTTTGGTAACAATATTTGGATTCTTACTAGATTACTTATTAAAACTACTATGTTATCTGATCAAATTTATGCTTCTGCTTTTGCTGAATTTACTTTTTATATGAACAGGACATGGTAAATTTGAGACTCTTGGAGCTCTTGGAATTTCTGGTGTGCTGTTGGCTACGGCTGGAGGCATTGGATGGCATGCTTTGGATGTTCTGGTGGTATGTATCTATCGCTGGTATTCAATATATCTAGGAGTCTATATTCTATTCTTTTAAATTTTTGAGACATTTCTTGCAGGGAATGTGGTCTGCAGCGCCTGAAGTTGTTAATCAGTCAATGACTCATCTGCACATGCCTGAGCAACATAATAGCGGACATCACCATGGAATAGATATGGATCACCCTATCCTTGCTTTGAATGTGACTATACTCTCTATAGCTGTTAAAGAAGGGTAAGAGTCATTTCACCTTCAATCAATAAAAATAAAAGAACTTGGTCCCTTTTCTATCCTTTTCTGAGATCGGTAATGACCATTACAATCTTTATTTTTTCCCTTGCTGTATGATGTACTGGGTTTTTTCCTGTCAATACGGTATATATGTTTAAATATTAGTTTAGTTAAATAAATGAAAGAAATAATCAGAGTTCTACTGAATACTGACTAAGCATCATTTTCATTCTATACTAGCAGAAAAGGGTGGTGATTGACCATATCTTTGAGGTTTTCTCTTAAGCTTTCTGTGTACTGATTGCTGGAACGTACTGTCAGAGGAGATCTCTGCTTCCCTCTAGCATTAAAATACTTATATTGGACTTTCGGGTAGAATCGTAGAAGTGAGAAGAAAAGGACAATTCAGAGGGTTTCGTTGTGTTTGAGTACATACTTACCAATAGCACCTATTTTTAAGGAAATTTGTGTATCACACTACGCGTGTGTGGGTGTATATCCATTTACATATTACCTTTTTGGTACTCAAGGAGGAGTCTGCTGAGTTGTATTATGTACAGGTGGGATCCCGAGTTTGGGTACATACTTGCCCGCACCGGGTGTTTATCATGATGCATGACATGTGTTTGAACATACACAACTATCACTTAACTATGGCTAATTAATGTCTATTTTCACTTATTTAAATCACTTCACCCCGAGTATGTCAAGCAGTTCTATTTTGATGAAAGACAGTTGCTTTGTAATGATTTTAATTTTGTGAAAGACAGTTGCTTTGCATTGATTATAAAAGCAAATAATGAAGCTGCTATACTTTCTATCAGATGCCCAGGTAGTACTGACATGGCATCTGTAGAATACGTGTCTGCAAATGCCTTGCTTTCTCTTTTCCAGGAAAACTTTTTTTTTTTTTTTTTTTGGAAATGCTAACATGTTTTTGTATATATATAGACATCAGCACAAGTTTTGTGCTGGAAACCAAAATGGATTGTTACATCAACCTTGTTCTTCTTACAAGGACTAACACATCTAGGATTGCCTCATGATCATCTACCAAAAACAAAAATGGAAAATACAATTTGTTTTAATCTTCTGTAGTGTGCAACTTGTATCGTCAAAACATCTAGAATTCCTCTTCTTTCAAATTGTTCACCAAATGCTTGCTGGGACAATTTTCCAACTCTTCTTTGTACTGTTACAGTTCCTCCCTCATTCCAGCTTGCTAGAACTTCCAAAGTTCTTCCTGGCATTGTCCATCTAATTCCCCTAAGATTAATGAACATATCCCGTAGCTGGCTAGTGTTTCTGCAGTTTGAAAACAGATGGTTAATTATCTCTGCATCCTGTCCGCACAAATAACATCTTGAACAAAGTTGTAGATCCCTCTTCCGGAGTTTTTCCCCCGAGTCTTCTCTAGGAAAACTATTTCCTTCTTTTTGTGAGTTTGTTCCTATATTTATGCTCATAATATTTTTTCCCTTGTAGATTATACTGGATAACAAAAAGAGTAGGAGAAAGGGTTGGCAGTGGGCTAATGAAAGCCAATGCTTGGCATCATCGTGCTGATGCAGTATCTTCTGTTGTGGCTCTCATAGGGGTTGGTAATAACCTTTATACTCAAATTTTACCTAATTATGGCTAGAGTTTAAATCTTTTCTTTTAGCACACGAGTTTTCACCATTTGATTTGTATAATTATCTTTTTTGGATAACCAGATTAGTTAAATTGTATCATTGAGAACTAAATAAATTGTGTCTAACGGATTGGCCTTATGCATGAAATGCTAATATTTATTCTGGAGTGTTACATTAGTTTGGCCTAGAATAGTTAATGAGTTTATATCATTCAAATATTGTTTTTTCTTTCTTTGGGATAAAGTACATTTATGTTTGTAATCTATCTTTAGTTATTACAGCATAAATGATTTTTTCCCATAATGCACTTTTGAAATGCAATAATATATACTCCTGACTATAAAAGAGTTTTTAATGATTACTATCGTTATGGTTAATCAAGTACAGTTTATATATTTTCATAGCTAGTATGATCAACAGATTGAACTTTAAGGTGGTAAAAAATTTCCCTTTTGTTCTGTAACATTATATTCATTTCTAGGAAGAATCTAGATCATGAACTTGGTTTAGTGATTCATCTCATTAACCTTGTTGGCATTTTTTGCCATTCATTAGTTCTTTTTCGATGAAGTAAGTGGATTCATTAAAATGGCATCAAGAAGATGCAATTCTCTTAAGGTCACAAAAAAGGGGTTAGTAGCTTCCGTCTTAACTAAAGAGCTCCAAAATCCAGGAAGTGCTCTAAGTTATTTACAGGGGTCAACTTAGACCAGCTCTAAGTTGTTTCCCTTCATTAGTTCTTAATCTAAAAGCTTTGGTCCGGGGGAGGTGCAATTCTGTTTTAAACTCTAATAATTGTACTTGTACCCAAATGTCAAGATATTGTATGTACAGTCTTGGTGGGAAGGATCATCTTGATAAGCTGTACTTGTGGGCTGTGGACAGGCTGCCAGTTAATTAGTCGAGGTGCGGGCAAGAGATCTGAGTACCACCCATATTAAAAAATTAAAAGAGATTGTTGTGTCCTCTGGTGTTTACAAGGAATTAGTAGGAATGAAAATTCGAGGATCATGATTCCAACTGAAAGAGCTCCCACTTCCTCACGTTTGGAATTGACTGCCATTTCATGTCAACATTTTGGACTGTACTTACAATATCAAGCCATGAGAAAGTCTGTTGCTTGTGATATTTTCCTAATCCTTCTGTTGTTTCTCACTCTAGTATGTTTCTATGCAGATAAAGAAAGGTCTAACTTAAGACTACAAGTTTTGGAACATATTGTAATGTCTCTCCCTTCACTTTCTTGGAGAAGGGGTAAAAGAACACCTCACTCTCTTGGAGAAAGGGTAAAAAAAATAAAATTGGTCAGAAGATGCAGTAGTCGTGTTGCTTAGTATATTGTAGCAGTTTGAACAATCACCTATTCTTTCAATCTATCCAAAGTTGGGAGTTTCCTTTGGCATGTTAGCAATAAGACAAAGACATATCTGGGCACTCTCATGTAGACATGTTGAACCAGATAATCCTCCACCATTGTATTGTTGTTTTGTGGGGCATCAGTGCTTGATATTAGTGCTTTAGGCTGAACATTCCAGTAGGGAGGCTGGTTTAGGACCAAATTTGCGGCCTTATTTAAATCTAGAAGTCTCAATAAATAGTCTAGAAGTCTAGATCTTCTTTTGAATTTTCAGTTTGTTTAGTCAGTAAATTCTTGAACCTGGAATTTAGTAGTTAAGCCGAATTACTCTACGGGGTGCAAAGGTATGTAGCACTACTTATTGTACCAGTAGAAAAGCAATTAATTTTAGTTGCAGGATTTTCCTCCAACTCCAAGAGTAGTCATTTGGGGTACTAATTTCTCTAAAGCTTCTAACCTATAATAAGGCATGGATCATCTTATCCAGAGAGTGCCTTTTTGCAAAAAACTTGGATTTGTCTAAGAATAACAGCTTTATCCGCAGTACTGAGTTGGTAATGCCAAGTCCCCTCTCTTTTTGGGTAGAATATACCTCCTCCCATCTTTGTTTGCTTCCAGCGTGTTTAGGCTCATATTCAGTCCCAAGGGAAAGTGTGAAATATTTTTTCAATAGCTTTGAGAACTGAAACATTCTTAGGTAAGAGAAGCAGTTTATTCACTAGATCTGACCATCAACAATAATGTCTTTGATCTGTTTTAGCCAACCTGCATATGAAGCCTTTTATTTTCCAAGCTCTTAACCCTTTTGTGATCTTCTTTCTCAGCACCTTAAAAGAACGGAATCTAGAGGTACCAGATCTTTCAGAAGGAGATGATCAAGCTGCAAACTGACAATGTTATATAACCTGTGGCATTCTTCCTCCTCCATTTCAGACATAAATAGACCTCCGTACTTTATGTACTAATCCAGAGAGAGTGCTGAAATCTTACCAGAGCTCTTTATAAGGATAAAAGATCTCTCTGATGCTCGAGCTAAAATGAATCTGCAGCAGGACGTAAGGGGTAAAAAAAGCCTTAGTGTTAAGTCTATGCCTGTAAAGGGAAGAAAAGACCACCATAACCAAAAGCTTAAGTGTAAAGTCTATGATCTTTTATGGGCAATTGAGTTATATATTTAATCCAATCCAAGTCAACTAGTTAAAGTCGGTGTTTTATCTAAAAGCTTGTGTAAGTGAAACAAGCCTTTTAATTGAAATAAGTCGGTACTAACTTATCAACTCAATGAGCTTTGGATGTGTTTCATTAGAAGATGTCTCACTCTTTGAGTTGAATTTTTCATGAAATTAGGTGGTTCTATCCTTGGCGTGAAGATCCTGGATCCACTTGCTGGGCTTGTTGTTGCTGGCATGATCATGAAAGCTGGACTTGAATCTGGATATCAGAGGCATGTCTTCCAATTACTGAGCTAATTTGATTTTCCTTCCTTATCATTTCTTCTTTTGTAAAACCGTATAGATTTGACCGTATGTTTGAAGACAGAAATGGATGATAAACTAAACCCTTCATCTCTTCATTATTGGTTGGATACTTGAACAACAATAATAAATCATTCATTCTTCATCCCTTTTAGTGGAGTAGTTTCTAAGGCTAAGGATTTTGTTGGGGGTGGGTGTGTGATTTGTCAAGTCTCTGAATCTGCTTTCATTAGCAACCGAAAAGCATGCGTTTTTGTTATAGAAAGTAGGATCGATCTCCCCTTTGAGCTTCAGTGGCCACTAAATTGTTGAAGTGTTTGTCCTTGAGTCGAGGATAAATTTACAGGTAATATTGATAGTAGATGTACTAGTGGTTATCTTTTGGTCAGCTCGTCTTAACTTATTTTTGAACTCGAAACTCTAGAAAGATTTTCAACTCACCATTTGCAAGTTTGTGGACAATGGTATACCTCTTGTAAAATAGTGTTTCGGAGATTAATGTTATCTCATTTACTTTATGTGGAGGTTACCAGTGCTTTAACTTGATCATCGTGTCAATCCTTTTTTTTTGATATTTTACTCATTTCTAAAACTACAGTGTCTTGGAATTGGTTGATGCTGCTATTCCTTCTCATACTCTGGAGCCTTTCAAGCGCACAATTCTACAAGTTGACGGAGTTAAGGCAAGTCATTCTTCTGCTAGGAGGTCAATGTTGTTTTGATTCCTCGACTTTCATTCATATAAAACTTTATCAACTTAGTTTTGTGTCTTTTTGATGTTGATACTGTTGTCAGCAATTCCCTTCTTCCACCTACTTGTCACCGTGTGCTACTTATTTACCCCTTAATGGTTTTCATCCCAATTATGAACTGATTTAGTGATGTACTGTGCCAAAGGTAGGGTAGAGTATGAATCAGAAAAGAAGATTCTTGGTTGGGATTCCGTCCTGATTCTAACAAGTTCAAAATAATCCTAGTATGTCTTTACTCGAAGGTTCCTCCAAGATGGAAAAAGAAGTGACCGGAATTGGGGCCCTTATCTCTAAGTACATCAAATTGAGTATTGTCGTAGTAGAAAAAAACAAATATACGATTCATTGTAGTTTCTTTTGTGAACAAGCAGCATTTACCTAATTAATACTTGATGTCAATTTATATTGGTATCAGAAAACAGCAATAATTGAATACAAGCACCTAATCATGTATGCTTATGACATATTTGAGAAACACATGTTGAAGGTTTAGTTTAGAGTACTACATTTCAATCGCTTCGACACTGTTCCAGATTATGTTCAATTGCTTGTGGACTAAATTTGTCATCTCCTCTATCACAATATTCCATGTGCTTTACTCTTGTTTCTTGTATTCTACAATGAATGTTTGGGAAACTTAAATGTCTTACAGAATCTTGTTTTTGTGCACTATGCACACGTTCCTTCTGCTTACTTCTTTGTTTGTGATGATGTTTTCTGTATATCTGGGAATGACGCCAATGAATAAACATCATTTTTGACCTCTGCAGGGCTGCAGTCACCTGAGAGGAAGGAGGGCTGGTTCATATCTCTATCTTGATGTTATAGTTGAGGTAGTTTGCATGTCATATTAAGTAGTTCATCATAGGGATATTCCCCTATCAAAATTTATTTATTCGTGAGGATGTCAGGCAGATTTAAGGTGCACTTCCTATATGCAGGTTGACCCCTTTTCTAGTGTGAGTGCTGCACATGAGATCGGGGAAAACGTCAGCCGCGAAATCCAGCGGGTACATCCCGAAATAGCTGAAGTCTTCGTACACATAGGTACTGTTGACTTTTTCTCATACCTGCATGTGTTAATGTAGGCTTAGAATTGCTTATAGTAGTGTTGGGACATGCTAAACAAATAACAACCTTAAAAGAGGAAACAGTTAGTGTTTGCAAAACCCGGGATGCTGAACATGGTTGGTTATTTCACTTCTTCTGGGTGTTCAGTGGGGGTAGTTGAGGGACCTCTAGCCGTGGGCTAGGTATATATCAAGTTGTTGGCCCAGTTTACCATTAGCTCGTGATCGGCAGGCATATGCAATGCAGTCTTGTCATCATGAAAAAATATTGACAGCAATTGCAGGGTTAACTTTCTTTTGATTGTTGTTGCTGCCTTGCTGGCTAACTTTGCTCATTCCAATTTGTAGAACCATCAACTATACACATTCCACCCACTGTTGTGTTTCAACAGAGGAGGGCTAACACAATGGATGATACCCAAGACCATGCTTCGATGGAGCATGCAGACATTGAAAATATAGTTTGCAACATTTTATCTACAAGCTTTTCTCAGGTATCTCTCCCTCTTTTTAGATTTTCTTTTTGGTTCCTTTTCCCCAAGAGAAGGTTAGTTGACTCTTGGATCCTTTGGTGCTCTTTAGTTATCCTAATTTACCTTCTTTTGTTACATATACAGTCTAGTGAGTGATCACATTACTTCTTTACTCTTCGATATGCTTAGTGAGATGAAACCTAAGTTGCTCGGACTCGGGTCAATAACCAAGATACACCTAGCCTCTACCAACTTAATTTCCTCCATTTCCATCCCATCCTTTATGCTTTGGAGTTTCCATCCCGTCCTTTATGCTTTGGTATGATCATAACGCTGCTGCATGTTGACATGAGATGCTATTTATTGGTTTTCAGAAGATGATTGTTGAGCGTGTAACTCCACATCTACTACAAGGACAAGTTTTACTTCAAGTGGAAGTTTCTATGCCTCCTGATCTCTTGATTAGGTAGAACCACTCAAAACACTACACTTAAAAGTAGTCCAATTTACATGAGGCATCAAATCTTTGTGTCCGTTCTTGTAATTTCCTCATTGATTTTACTTTGGCTGCTTGTTAATTTTCCAGGGATGCAATAAAAGTTGCAGAAGAAGCAGAGAAATTAATCATAGAGGCAGCACCAAATATTGCTCATGTGTGCATTCAGCTACGCCTAGGGCGATCTATGCCAGAGTCTTACCATGAATTGGTGGAGTGCAAAAGTGGGATGAAAGATGACTGACTTTTATACACTAAAGTGTGCATGTATGGTCCAGATTCTGTATAATGAATAAAGAAAGTTAAGCTGAAGAAAATCAAAGCTCCATTTTTATAGCTGTAAGCCAAAACTACACTCAGCAGACAGGCTATTCTGTTTCAAGCGATTCAGAAGATAGGAAAATTATGTTTCACAATTGTCAACTTGAAGCTTTTACTAATATGTTCGACAATTGATTTTTTTTTACAAGGATTGGTTTGAACTTTGAACTAAAAAGAGGTTTGTTGAGTAAACAATGTCAGCGTGAGTAATATTTTCACAAAATGTGCTTCCCTTTTCAGAGCGACATGCACGTGTATTGTGACGAAAAACATAAAATCATGTGATTGTCGGCCTTGATTAATTGCCCTTTGTTGTTCAAACTGAATCATTTCGTTTTTATTATTTAGTCAGTGTTATTTTTATCTTTTTCTGTTTCTCCCTTTTTAAAAATTCTGTTCTTTCAAACCTTTTCTTGCCTTTCTTTTCCTGCTGAAATGGACCGTCCACTTTTTAACTACTTTTTGACAAGTTTTCCATAAGACTTGTAAATTTTTAGATATAATTTGCTACAATGCACTTTGTCAATTTTTCAAATGATAATATCTTGTTCTGGTTTCTCACATTCCTGGAATTTGATTATCTGCAGATTAAAGTACGTTGGAAACCTACTGAATTATACAAGTTTAGAAAAACATGGAAAACGAACCAGAAAAAAGGCACCAAAATTGTTTTTCTTTTCTAAAAAGAAGCAAACAGAAAAAAAAAAGTTGAACCATTGATCAGATAATTGTAGTCTGAATGATTTTTTGGGTCGACACATGAACTTTCCTGAATCGGATTTCATCACTTCAATGGTTCATAACATAATACTGAGAAATTTCCAAATATGATTTCTTGCAACATTTCCAATAATAATACTACATTCAAATATGATCAAAAACAAAAACTTTCAACATTGTATTCCTAACTTTAGTGGCCACTTGACCATGAGTATTTTTCACTCTTTTCCGGAGTTGAATTCCAAAAATTATGTTTAGCCATGAAAAAAAGGACAAATGATTACTCACTTCACAAATTTTCACTTGAAAAACAAAAATTACCTTTTTTCAAATTTCACAATTTTCATGACACTTTAGTCCTAATGGCATATGCAGCTCTTCAGCACATATCCATCAGAAAAAGAAATACTGAAATTCCATTTAGAATATTAGATCTAAAACATGTAAATTGAGTGTTTTAAAAAAAATGAGAAAGGAACAGAACCATTGATCAGATAATTGTAGTCTGAATGATTTTTTGAGTCGACATATGAACTTTCCTGAATCGGATATCATCACTTCAATGGTTCAGAAACAATCACACATAAAACAACTTTGAAAAAAAAACTATAAATCGGTATAAAAAAAAAACAGAGAAGGAAAAATGAGTAGGCTCAGAAGGATCCATTGGTTAAATGTATTAATCACAGAAGGAGAAAAAATCTCCTTTCAGCAAATAGGTAGATTTTGAGCATCATAGCCTACTCAAACACTAAAAATCAAAGTCAAAATTATAAGCAGAACCTGAAGAAAAAAAATCCCAAAAATCCCAAATGCTTCTGCAAAGAGATGGAAGAGTAGAGAACAAAGTTGATGAGCTTATTGAGTTATTGAAAGCTATATATAGGTGTTTGCCATAACAATTAGGGTTAGGGTTTAACGCCTCTGTTCCTATTTCGCTAAAGCCCTCTTCGGTGTACCTGGGCTTTGGGTAGACACGGCCCGTTTAGGTTAGATAATGGGCTTAGATGATTAGGCCTATCTGGGATTTGGGGTAACTAGGAAGAAGCCCAAGCGACAACTAATTTATTGCAGGAAATTACATGGAGTGTCCTCAAAAGTCAGTGGTCTTCAATTTATGCCCCTCATAAGAAAAGTCTTTAAAAAATACACTTCCTTCCTTTTTATGTATAGAACATATACATTTTTGCCCCTCTACACCATAACTCTCCATGTTCATTTGTCTCTCAACTTTTAATTTTTATTTTTTTTTTCTTTTATCTTTTTAATTTTTTTTATCTTTTTTCTCATTTTTTTTTAATTCTCGTTTTCTTTTTTCTCAACCTTTATTTTCTTTTTTTTTCTTTTTTTCTCTTAACTTTTTGTTTGTTCTTTTTTTTTCTCAACCTTTATTTTCTTTTTTTTTCTTTTTTTCTCTTAACTTTTTTTTTGTTCTTTTTTTTTCTCAACCTTTTTTTTTTTTTTTTTTTTTTTTTTTTTTTTTTTTTTTTTTTTTTTTTTTTTTTTTTTTTTTTTTTTTTTTCTTTTTTTTTTTTTTTTTTTTTTTTTTTTTTTTTCTTTTTTTTTTCCTTTTCTCTTTTTTTCTTCTCTTTTTTTCTTTTTTCTTAACCTCTATTATTTTTTGCTAATGAACAAAAAGTTGGATAATCCGCAAAAAAAATCTTCTTTCTTTGAAATCGAAGTAAACTTAAGAGCGTGCTTTGTTGTTTGGAAGTCCTTTGGAACAAGTCTTGTCTCTAAGACAAATGTTATAGAACATCTCATAAATCAAGACACAATGAGGTAGTGTCAAGCCTTGCTCGTGGGGCATAACTTGTTGTTTGAAAAATTCTTGAGCTAAGTTTTACCTCTAAGGCAAGAGTTATAAAGCATCTCATAAATTAAGACACAATGAAGTAGTGTTAACTCTTGCCCACGGGGCATAACTTATTTTTTGGGAGGCCCTTGGGCTAAGTCTTGCCTCTAAGGCAAACGTTATAGAGCATCTCATGATCAAGACATAATGTGCTAGTGTCAACTCTTGCCAATGAGGCTTAACTTGTTGTTTGAAAGTCTTTGAGCTAAGTTTTGCCTCTAAGGCAAGAGTTATAAAGCATCGCATAAATCAAGACACAATGTGGTAGTGTCAACTCTTGCCCATGGGGCGTAATTTGTTATTTGGAAGTCTTTGGGCTAAGTCTTGCCTCTTAGGCAAGCGTTATAGAGCATCTCATAAATCAAACACAATATGATAGTGTCAACTCTTGCCCATGGGGCGTAACTTGTTGTTTGAAAGTCTTTGGGCTAAGTCTTGTCTCTAAGGCAAGAGTTATAGAATGTCTCATAAATCAAGACACAATGAGGCAGTGTCAAGTCTTGCTCATGGGGCATAACTTGATGTTTGAAAATCCTTGAGCTAAGTCTTGCCTCTAAGGCAAGAGTTATAGAGTATCTCATAAATTTAGACATAATGAAGTAGTGTGAACTTTGCCCATGGAGCGTAACTTGTATTTTTTGAGAGGTCATTGGGCTAAGTCTTGCCTCTGAGGCAAGTGTTATAAAACATCTCATAAATCAAGACACAATATACTAGTGTCAAGTCTTGCTCATGGGCGTAATTTGTTGTTTGGAAGTCTTTGGGCTAAGTTTTGCCTCTAAAGCAAGAACTATAGAGCATCTCATAAAAAAAATAAAGGTCGAAAAAATTGATTAAAAAAAAGAGAAAAGAAAAATTAAAAACCAAATAAAAAAAAATAGAAGTTGAGAGAAAAAAATAAATATTGAGAAAAAAAGAAAAAACGAAAAAAAAAGACAACAAAAAATAAAGGTTGAGAAAAAATAAAAAATAAAAAAATAAAAAAATAAAAAATAAAAGGAGAAAAAAATAGAATTGAGAGGAGAAAAGAAAAAAAATAAAGATTGAGAAAAAAGAAAAAACGTAGAAGAAAGAATAAAACAAAAAAGAAAAGAAAAATAAAGGTTGAGAAAAAAAGAAAAAATAAGAAAAAAGAAAAAATAGAAATAAAAAAAAAGAAAAGAAAAAAGAGAAAAAGAAATATATATAAAAGTTGAGAGACAAATGAGCATTGAGAGTTATTTAAAAATATTTGAGGTGTAGAGGGACAAAAAGGTAGTTGCTCTATACAT
>QJPP01004334.1:0-53898 GCA_003996215.1 Jaltomata sinuosa
TCGAGACAGAGGAGATGGGTCGAGTTACTGAAGGACTATGACTTCACTATTCTGTATCATCCGGGCAAGGCAAACGTGGTAGCGGATGCCTTGAGTCGGAAGATAGTGAGTATGGGTAGCCTAGCTTCTGTTTCAGTTTCAGAGCGACCATTGGCCTTGGACATCCAGTCCTTGTCTAACCGTTTGGTTAGGCTTGACTTGTCGGATCCTAGCAGAGTTCTCGCCAATGTTGAGGTTTGTTCTACCTTGATTGATCAGATTCAGAGCCGTCAGTTTGAGGATCAGCAGTTGTGTGACCTTCGTGATCGGGTTATTCAGGGTGAGACCAGTCGGGCTACTCTAGATTCAGATGGGGTTCTGAGGTTTTGATAGTCGCCTTTGTGTTCCGAGGATTAGTGATTTGATTCAGTTGATACTTCACGAGGCACATTGTACTAGATACTCCATTCACCCTGGCATAGCAAAGATGTATAGAGACTTGAGACAGCTTTACTGGTGGAGTGGTATGAAGCGGATAATCGGGTTCGTAATCTCGTGCTTTTGAACTGCCAGCAGGTTAAGTTCGGAGCACATGAGACCTGGTGTTTTGATTGCAGCGGACCTTCCATTCTGAGTGAAGTGGGAAAGGGATTACTATGGACTTCGTTGTTGGTTTACCTGTACTTCTCAGAGGTTTGATTCCATATGCGAGTGATTGTTGATAGGCTGACCAAGTCAGCACATTTTCTTGCCGGCCAATTCTTATGGGCAGAGGAGGTCTAGCTCAGATTCTACCTTTGTGAGATTGTTCGGTTGGCACGGGGTTCCCAGTTTTTATTTCAGACCGTGGCACTCAGTTCACATCTCAGTTCTGGAGGGCTATTCAGCGAGATTTGGGTACAGAGGTTCATCTTAGTACCGCTTTCCACCCTCAGACAGATGGCCAGTCCAAGAGGACCATTCAGGTCCTGGACGACATGCTTCGGGCCTGTGTTCTTGACTTTGGAGGTTCTTGGGATCAGTTTATTCCCTTGGCAGAGTTTGCTTATAATAACAGCTTCCACTCGAGTATCGGCATGGCACCTTTTGAGGCGTTATATGGCAGGCATTGCAGATCACCGGTAGGTTGGTTTGATGATTTTAGTGCTGAGCCAAAGAGCACAGATTTGCTTCGAGATTCCTTAGACCAAGTCCAAGTGATTCAGGACAGACTTCGGGCAGCTCAGAGCAGGCAGAAGAGTTATGCTGATCGTAGGCTTCGTGCCTTGGAGTTTAGTGTCGGTGACTTGGTATTTCTCGTGTATCGCCCATGTAAGGCGCGTGATGAGGACTTTGGTAGGCGGGGCAGCTTAGCCCCAGGTACATTGGGCCGTTTTGAGAATTCTGCAGAGGTGTGTAGCGTATGCCTATCGTTAGCCTTACCTCCCGATGTTTAGCGATATCACATCCTGTATTTTCATGTTTCGATTGTCTGCAGGTCGGTTAGTGTTCCAGATGAGTCTCATGTGGTGCCAGGGGATTCAAGTGCAGTTGGATGAGGTTTAGCTTTTGTTGAGGAGCCGGCAAGCTATTCTGCGCCAGAGATGTTAGGAGATTGGGTCTCGAGAGATCCCCGGTTGTTACAGGTCCACGTGGGCACCTGTCCAGTCGAGGGGCTACCTGGGAGACCGAGAGAAGGATATGTGGGGATCATATCCGCAGCTATTTTTAGCCTTCAGATTACCCCCTTGACCTTGACTTTCGAGGACGAAAGTCCTTTTTAGTAGTAGGATGATGTTAATGACCCTTCCGGTTATCTCCATGCATATACAATTTTTCCTTTGAACCGTTAAAGGCTTGTCGGGGGACCGGGTATTTCGGCGCCGGGTCCATTTGTTTGATCGTCAGTTCCTTAACAATTTCCTGAACTTGGGTCAAATGTGTTCTCAGGGCTTTTCGTCTCAATATATAAGAGTTTAGGAGTCCCCCGAAAAATACCACATCGAAGGTCTACGAGTCTAGTTTCCAACGCACAAAACCTCACGTCCAACTGATCTCGGAGTAAAGAGTTATGACTGTTTTACCGCGGACTGTCTGGCAGAAAATGGGTTGCGAACCGGGTCGCGAACCGGGTCGGGTTAAACTCGATTTAAGCCTCAACTTCACATTTTAAGACGCCATTTCAGTTCCGAAACAGTGATAAAACATAAGGGAGGATTCCAAGAGAATTCTTGAGTATCAAAATCGTGCGTTGGTGAATTACGAGCCTAGACTTAAGAATTTTATTAGCATCGTGCGTGTATTTGAAAATATTTTATTTAAAAGTTAAATTTGGTAAAAATTATATTATTATTGCCTTTTCAAAATATTTTAAAGGTTTATGAAGAATATTTTGTTACGTTATAATTGTTTATGTATTTATCTTATAAAGTTTTTATACATTGTAATATTTTAACGGAGATAGTAAACTTAGTTATGTTGAAATTTATTATTATAATATAGTAGGTTTTATTCGAAATAATTTTCTATGAATTATGGTATATTTAAAATATTATATTTATTTTACCACGAGTTTATTCAATACCCGAATACATACATAACGGGCTGGAAATATTAAAATGTTGCCACCTCCACAACACGTGGAGGTAGGCAAAGCAGCCAACATGTTGTAGCTGCTAGGTGTAATACTCGGCTAAGTGACTGGTGGGCTCTTTATATTGGATTTAGTGGCATACACTAACTAATTAAATAATTAATGTAGTAAAAGGGCATGATCTTGTTTAGTGTAGTAACTGTTTACGTGCACACACCTATATATATACATTTAGCTCTTTGTTCCATTAGGGATATATATAGAACATTAGAGGAGTTTGGTAGAGAAAATATATTTTGATGTTATGTTTAATTTCGGAAGAAAATCAATTATCTACGTCAAGTTATTCCATCCCAAATCCGATTCCGATTTAGAAAAAATTTGGATTTTTTCTCGGAGTGGTTCGAGCTTGGACATCGTTGTTCTTAGCAGCTTGTCATCGGACGACAGGTAGTTCACGCGTTTATTTTCCTAAGACTCCGTATATATAAAATAAAATTGTATTAATGCAGGCATCCTTGGTTGGTTTATTAAGTATTGACCACAGACCTCGACCGGCTTTATTCATGTCGCCTACTTTTGTTCCTCCGTTGCTTGTAGTATTTGCCGATATATTTTATTTACCCTTGTTGTTCCTGGTGAGGCCTTGTTGGATCTGGAACATAGAAGGTGGGATTTTGGGAATGTCCGCGAGTCCCGGGGCATATATATCCTTTCTAGGGCTTGGTTTATTGCTAGGCTGGTTATGCTTGTTGAGTAGCTGTGGGCCTGTGCAGGGTCGATAGGTTGATTGTGAGCTGCGGGGCAGCTATTGTGTGTGATCATACCATTTCCATGCATATAAAGAGGTTTTATCCATGTTTTACTATGGTTTTGGCTTCGGGCCTACTGACACTATTTTCTAAACCTTGCATGGCCGGGGGGGCCGTTTTCGATGGAAATGATTTGGAAATGGTTTGATTTGACTTGTGAGTATTCTTGGGTGAAAGAAAGTAAAGTTATGTTTTAAATCACCAGTTTTACAATTCACGCTAGACTCGGCAGGGCCGGAGTGCTAGTTGAGTTTTCTTGCTACTTGAGATGATTTTAGCCTCGGTCGAACCGAGCACCTGAGATGACTTTTAACTGTTTAGACCCGGTTATGCCCGGGAACCCTTGGAGGGGTTTTTGAGACATTTTCCTACTACTTTAGTCCTGGACAGGGTCTGGGCATTGCATATTCGAGACTGGGTCTCTATTCTGATACTGAGTTTTAGTATGAGGTCTGGGACCTCCATAGACCTTGCCATCCGGGCCAGGGGCTACGGGCTGCGTGTGCCGGAGGAGGGGTATACGGTGGAGTAGAGGTATACGGGCAGTGTCCTTCCATGGAACCTACCTGCTGGGCCGGATCGGCGCCGGAGGAGGTACATACAGAGATACCATGGCACTTGAGATCTTCATGTATCATATCATTCATTGTTGAGGCTCCACCCTTGTTTGTTGTTTGCTTGATTGTACGCTCCGGTAGTATGGGATGCCGGAGGGTTTGTTTTCACTTGTTTGTGTTCCTCGGTTGTATGGGCGGACCGAGGGACTGTAGGTAGACTCTTTCTATTTACTTGTAGAATTATTTCTTGTTACGGTTAATTATGAAATAGGTTACTGCTAGACTGTTATTTGCTGGGTGTGAGATTGATATGATTAGTTGGGTTTGATTCATGTCTCTGAGCATGCCTATTATTACTCTTTCTCTCTTCTTCTTACACTTGAGGTTACCGGTATACCGTCCATTTTGTAAACTTATTTTGTATACACTGTTGTTGCAAGGACCCCAGGTGCGTTATTTCTTACTTTCACCTGTGCCTATGGTGTGTATATTCTGCTTACTAGCCTCATATGTGGTTCTGTTGATTTCCCTCTGGGCTAGTTCCTGTTTACCTTTCGTTGATTTCTGTGACTGATTGCTTCTATTCTGTCTATTACTACGCTTTTATCTTATATGTGCCCAGTCGGCCTATGATACCTACTGGGTACCTTATGCTTCGCATTTGGTGCTCACCCCTACCCCTGCATCTTTGAGTGCAGATCCTAGCGTGGGCCATCGCCGTTAGATCGCTGTAATTCGTGCTTGGAGATCTGTTGGGGATTACCTCAGACTGAGGGTGAGCTCTTGGCGATCGGAGCTTAGCTTTAGTTTATCTTTTGCTTCATGTACTCTATTACCATTCAGAGACATTTGTATATATAGTTTTGGTTTATTTGCACTCCATGTATGTAGTTTGGCTCTATACTATGATACCAGGTCTTGGGGTTTGGTTTAGTTTCCGCATATGTATATATTTATATCCCTGTATCTATTTTATTCGTCTTGTTCCCTTATTTGCTAGATAGTAGCCCATTACTAACAGTTCTGGGCTACGGGGATTGGTTCACCTACCGGGGGTTGTAGGTGCCATCATGACCGAGAAATTGGGTCGTGACAATTTAATGCAAAACTTTCCCAAAATATTCAGTTTTCCTTAAGAGCATTTTGAAGAAGGGAAAGGGCGATTTTGGCGATTTCAACTCCGTTCTTCATCATTTTTCATCCCAAAGTTAAGGATTTCACCCCTAACTTAATGCTATCTTTCCTACATTGTAGAATTTCTAGTTGTGGACATGGGGGAAGGTTTGGGTTGATCCAAAAATGGTAGAATTCAAGAAAAAAAGGGATTCTAGGGCGTAAAAATTGGGTCTTGAATATTATTGTTGGGTTATGATCAATTAGCCATAGTTCTCTAAATGTATCCATAAAAATGATAGACTTAGGTGAATTAATAGTGGGAAAGCCCGAGAATAGGTGGAATGATCATAGTTTGGCCTGAGGATGGGGATTTTGCATAATCCATGTAATTAGTAGGCCATGTGGACTAATTTTAGTATCTTGTAATTATTTTTAGACCAAGAACAAGCAAAGGCTTTGGAACACGGGAAGGATCTGGTCCAGTAGAGCTTTTATGTAATTTAAAGTAAGTGATGGTTATTGTTTTCCCAATATGCAATATGTATTCATGTACTATCGCTTAGTATTATGTGAGTTGCATTCTTAGGGAAAGAGACTATGAATGTCTAATTGTCTGGTTATTCAGTCTTGTGAAAAGAACCTCGTTTTGTTGCTTGTTGGTTTACAAGTGTGCTTTCATTCATTGTTTGTTGATTGTTGGATTTTGTGTGACATTCAATTGGCTCAGGTACCATGCCTGGTATGGGATACTTATTGGTTGGCTTGGGTACCACGCCTGGTATGGGATACTTATCTATTGGCTCAGGTACCATGCCTGGTACGGGATTCATAATGGTTGGCTCTGGTACCACGCCTGGTATGGGTTTTTATTTACTTGCATTGATTGCATTTCTTTTTATGGTTCCATGAGTGGACCGAGTTGTATACTTGAATTGTGATTATTGCATAATCCATGAGAGGCCGGATAATTATATTTAAATATAGGGTTGGTCTTAGTGTAGATCAGGATTGCATGTTGATAATATAGGTGGTATCCTAGGTATCCTTGGTGTGTCTGGGTTGTTTAAAAAGGATATATGTTTATTGTCACTGGGTTTTGTCATTGGTTGTTAATTGGTTACATATGGTTGATAAGTTAAGGAAGAGACTTGTAGTCTAGTTATTTTGTTGACTTGTATTATATTTTACTTTGCTTACTCAGCTTTGGTTTACTGTTCATATCTTGTTTATTAGAACTGGCTGATGATCCTACCAGTACACGGTGGTTGTGTAATGATTCTGCACTTGCTTTTCTTTTTATGAGTACATGACATCTTTTGGTGGCTGAAATGTGACCTCATTTGTAGATTCGGCGAATTTAGGATTCAAGGGTGAGCTATTTTTTCTGGCTACCTTGTTTTCATCAATGACTAGTTATAGCCCACTTGTTTCGGGCTTAAACTCTTGCTTTTTCTTTTTGGGGTTGCACCCTCATTCTAGACGTTGGTAGAATATTTTGGTATGGTGACTTTCAGGTTCTAGAGAGGTTTTCCGCAGATTCTTATTTTGCTAGTGTTTTGAGATTATGAATGTTAGTTTATTTTATTGCAAATTGGTTTTAAGCTGTTAGAATTGCTAAGTGGTTGGTTCGCTCATCTGGGGTCTTGGGTGGGTGCCATTCATGGCGGGTTGGGTCATGACAAAAATGGTATCAGATCCTTAGGTTTATTGATTTTGTCATACTAAAACGGGTCTAGTAGAGTCTTGCGGAATGGTACGAAGACGTTTGTACTTTTCTTCGAGAGTCTATATGACTTGAGGAAAACTATCTCTTTTTTCTTCCTTCCTGCTTTAACTTGATTCCAATTGGTATCTGGTGATACAAATTAATATCTAACTCTTTTCACTCTTGTCCGCAGATGGTTAATACGAGAAATAACAGAGCGAGATCAGCGGTCCCAACTATCAGAGTTAGAGGAAGAGGCAGGGGTAGGGGCTGAGGTAGAGCAGCACCCGCCAGGGGTGGAGCTCAAGCAGCTTCAGGAGCATGAGAGGTGACCCCTCCCCCACCCCTGGATTTGGCTGAGGAGAAATTTGAGGTTGTTGTTGAGGATGGCACAGATCAAGTGGAAGCGACACCAGCTGGAAGTGCAGGCCTTCCCTCTATTATGCCCAAAGTAATTCAATAAGTGTGGAGATTTCTTAGTGGACTAGTTGGTGTGGGAGCCACCCCCACGGGTAATGATGATAAGGTTCTGAGCACCCAACTAGTGGTTTAAACGGCTCTTAGGATGGATGCGACATCGGGTACTGATGAGTTTTTTCATCTAATTCTAGGACTGATTATGACAGGGAATGAGCACAAAGTGCTGACTACATTTCTGAAGCTGAAACCTCCTATATTTCAGGGTACTGAGAATGAAGATGCTTATGAATTTATCTTGGACTATTATGAGAGGCTGCATAAGCTGGGCATTGTACAACAACATGGAGTTGAGTTTGTCACCTTTCAGCTGCCAGGTGATGCTAAGCAATGGTGGAGGTCTCATATGGTATGTCGGTCATCTGTTTTACGTCCACTGACTTGGACGGAGTTTCATGCTCTCTTCTTAGAGAAGTATGTGCCTCATACCTTGAGGGAGCGTAAGAAGGACGAGTTTCTGGCTCTTGAGCAGGGTAACATGTCAGTTTCAGCATATGAGGCTAAATTTCATGCCTTGTCCCATTTTTCTACTCAATTATTGGGTACGGAAGAGGAAAGGATTCATTTGTTTGTGAAGGGCTTTAATACTGAATTGCGGGTGTTGTCAGTGCACATGACTTCAGCAGGGAAAAGATTCAATGAGGTCACAGACTATGTAAAGAAATTGGAAGGGGTTAAACATGTTGGGCAGGCTAAAGTGTTATCCAATAAGTCCTAAAATGATGGAAATTTCAGTGGTTTGTATTCCAGGGGCCACAATCAGCAGGTGTATTCCATTCGTCCAATTCAGTTAGCCTTGCCCGCTTCTACAGGTGGTCGTCCAGGAGCTAGTCAGTTTTCAGCTCCTAGAGGCTAGAGGGCTTCCTACACTTCTACCAGCAGGCCCACTCTTGATCGCGGTTGTTTCCATTATGGTGATCTGGGTCACTTCAAGAGGGAGTGCCATCATAGGCAGACATGTAATCAATCTCAGCAACATCCTAAGGATGTGGTCTTAGCAGCTAGAGGTGGTTATGCTAAGGGTTGTCAACAGGGTGGGCGAGGTAACTTTCAAGAAGGCCCGGGAGACAGAGGGAATAGAGGCGCGGGTAGAGGAGTGGCACAACCAGCCAGGGAAGTTTCTAAGATTGATGACCAGGACCACTATTATACTTTTCCAAGGAAGTCTGAGGTAGAGGCATCAGATGCAGTGATCACAAGTACCATTCTTGTCTGTGATAGGATGGCTTCTATATTATTTGACCCAGGTTCTACTTACTCTTATGTGTCTGTGAATTTTTCCTTGGGTTTGGATTTGAGTTGTGATGTCCTTGATTCTCCTATCCATGTTTCTACCCCGGTTGGAGAGTCTATGATAGTGACTCATGTTTATCATACTTGTCCTGTGGTGTTTGTGGGGTTGCAAACTTGGATAGATTTGGTTATTCTGGACATGTTAGACTTTGATGTTATTTTAGTGATAACTTGGTTGTCTCGATGTCATGCGGTGTTGAATTGTAATACTAAGACTGTGACTCTAGAGATTTTGGGTAAGGATAGGTTAGAGTGGGAAAGTATGTACAAGCCTAAGCCATCTAAGATCATATCACTTGTCCCGGCTAGGAAGCTAATGGGGAGAGGTTGTTTGGCCTTCTTAGCTCATCTCTGGGATGATAGTATGGAGTCCCAATCAATTGAGTTAGTTTTGGTTATTTCTGAGTTTCAGGAGGTGTTTTCGGCAGACCTTCCTGCTATGCCTCCGAATAAAGATATTGATTTTTGCATAAATTTGGAGCTGAGCACTCGTCCGATTTCCATTCCTCCATATCATATGGCTCCGACGGAGTTGAGGGAACTTAAGACTCAGTTTCAGAAACTGTTAGATAAGGGTTTTATCTGTCCCTGTGCTTCACCTTGGGGTGTGATGTGCTGGGATTCTACGGCACATTTGACGCCTTTACTTAAGAATACTCGCGAGTTTTCAAGCAACTTTTGTGGTTTTTGATGTTTTATTGTTATATTTGCAGGGAATGGAGCTAGAGGTAGAAACGAAAGAAAAAATGTTCAAAAACCTCAACTGGTTAAGCTTGATGGCTGGCATGACTGACCGTCACACCTGTGACTGGCCGTCAGCTAGGCCGCCAGGACGAGACAACAAGTCGTTGAAGCACTGCCTAGGGGTGACGGCCCGTCTGACGGCCCGTCACTGACCTGACGGACCGTCAACCAAGCCACCAAGATAAAACGCACTCCTCAAATGCATTTTTTACCCTATATACATGTAAGTCATCGAGCAGGTGACGACTTACCTGAAAATTTGTCATAAAACGCATATAAAGTTGTAAGTCGTCACCTGGTGGACGACTTACCTGAGAATTTTCCTGGAAACTCACTGTTTAGCAGTGACAGCTCAAGTGACGGCCAGTCACATGCGTGACGGTCCGTCAGGCGACCCGTCAACGCGACGCGGGATTCCAAAAATTCTATTTTTGGACTTTATTTCCTGCACTACTATAAATACCCTATGTTAGGGTTATTTTATTATTCATTACACAATAGTTCTAGGATATTTTGAGCGAGTTTTGGAGAGGAAAACACGACACAATACGTTTTTCTTATTCTCTTCCATTGTTCTTGGGATTTTGGCTGCTTGTTCTTGGATAATTGAAGCTTGTGTTCATATATCGTAAGAATCTTTTCTCTTTATTATGAATATGATTTTCTTCTCTTTTCCTAATAGCATGAGTAACTAACTTCCCACAACTAGGGTTGTGGGAGCCATGGCAAAAGTAGCAATATAGATTCCGGGTAGCGTAGGGTTCAATTTATATGTTGTCACGTTGTTAATCATTCATTATTAACGTTTTCTAGTGGTTGCAAACATTAGAACATGCCTAGGTTTAATTTGCTTGAGTAAAGAGATTAAAACCGGGAAATTTGATTAACTACGAGGATTCGAGACTACCAACTCTCGTCTTATGATTAATGCTGTAACTAGATTAATCTACTTGATGTTTTAGGATTGAAATAAGCAAGCTCACCTTTTCAAGTTCGAGAGAATTGAAAAGGAAATTCGTCTATTTGGTTGAGAAACGTTTAGATGATACCATTAATTCAATCACATCGTGACATGCATATAGAAAGAACCCGGTTAAGCTTTGAGTTGAAATTGTTACGACGCCATGGTGAACACTTTCCTAGTTCACTCTCATATTGATTACTAATCGCACATTATTATTTGCTTTGATCAAATATTGTTCACACAAACCCCCCAATTTACCGGAAACTATTGACTACTGGTCAGCTAATTCACTATCGATTTAATTTGCACCTTATTCCCTGTGGGATCGACCCCAACCTTTGTTGGGTTCTATATTTGACAACGACCGCTTACGCTTCGTAATTGGAGTTGTAATTTGGGCGTATCAAATTTTGGCACCATTGCCGGGGAATACGGTTGTTTATTAAATCCGGTGTGTTTATTTGACTCTTAGTCATATTTCCTGCTTTTACTTTTATTTGTTGTTTTTGTTTGTTACAGGGTACATAGTTGTGCATGCCAAGTACCCGGCGCTCGGGTGAATCAATATTACCTTACGATCCCGAGCTTGCTAGAACGTTAAGGCAAAACATGAATGCACAACAACAAGAGGCAGCGAGACTCGCTGTAGCTCAGCAAGCCCAACAACATTTGAATGCTGGTGGTCTTCAGGACGATATTGAGTTAAATGATGAGGATATCGACTTGGATGGAGTTGGTGCTACGGGCGCCATTGTTCTTCCTCCGCTAGCGCCCGGGGCCAAGTTCAACATTACTAGCACAATGATCCAGCTGTTTAATTTGAGGGGAGTGTTCCATGGTGTTGCTGGTGATGATCCAAACAGACACCTGATGAATTTTGTGGGTATCTGCAAGTCGTTCGAATTGCCTGGAGTAAGTAAGACAGCGATCAGGCTCAGGTTGTTTTCGTTGTCTCTGTCTGATGAGGCAGCATTATGGTTGACAGAGCTAACCCCCGACTCTATCACCACCTGGGGAGAGTTGAAAAGAGCTTTCCTAGAAAGGTTCTTTCCTCCCTCTAGGATGATACAGTTGAGGGATGAAATTAGCAACTCCAGATAACAACCTCATGAAGCTTTACATGAGACTTGGTTGCGGTTCAAGAAAAAGCTGACACAATGCCCAAACCATCAGTTGACCGACAATTTTTTGATGCAGACATTCTACAGGGAACTGAATTCGGCTACCAAGCCGACACTGGATAATGCAGCAGGTGGAGCATTTATGGGTCTCACTTTTATTGAGGCCACAACTATTTTGGACCGGCTCACCAAAACCAACAGGGCTTGGCATACACGGGATACAGAGGTAGCAGCTAGCACTTATGCAGTTGGTATGTCAGCGGAACAGCGCAGGAAAGAGGAAGAGCGGGACCAAGACATGGCCCATCTGAAAACGCAAATGGACCTACTGACAAAACATTTGTTGTCAGGAGGTGTTGAGAAAGTGAAAGCTGTGGGTTCCCAAGGTAGAGCAGCAGAGTTTGAATCTGATGAGGAGGCAAATTATTTGGGTGGTTTCCAGGCCAATGGCCAGGGAAACCAAGGTCGAAACTATCAGAAGGACAACTACTATGAAAAAGCTGGCTACAGAGATCGTGATCAAGGGAACTGGAAGAATAACACTGATAGAGGTGGGTTGTATGTACCACCTGGTAATCGGGAAAGAGCTAGCAATGAGACAGGGACGTCCAAATTGGAGAATATGATGGCGAAGATGTTGTTGAAGGTGGAATCTACTGACTCCGAGGTAAAGGAGATGAGGACTGAATTATCGGCAATGAGTCAGGTAGTGGATTCACATTCCACCTCAATCAAGCAATTAGAGCAGCAAGTGAGTCAAATCTCGGCGTCTCTAAATCAGAGGAAGGCAGGTACCTTGCCGAGTGACACCATTCAAAACCCGAGGAATGACGCGAGCTGTATGGCGATCACTACAAGAAGTGGTAAAATATTATCGGAATCACATCCGATAATTCAAACTCAGAAAGGTGATATTGCGGATGACAATGTGGTAGAGGATGCTACTCAAAGGCTCACGGATAAAAGCAAGGAAGTTGAAAAACTTCCAACTATGATGCCTCGGCCACCACCTCCTTTCCCACAACGGTTGAAGAAGAAAGTGGAAGATAGCAAGTTCTTGAATTTCATGACCATGCTCAGGCAGATATCAGTGAACATCCCACTGGTGGACGCTCTTAAACAAATGCCCGGATATGCCAAGTTCATGAAGGACTTGATTTCCAAGAAGAGGTCAGTGAGCTTTGAACCAGAAGATAACCTCCACCACTGCAGTGCTATTTCTTCAAGATCGTTAGTGGAAAAGAAGGAAGATCCAGGTGCTTTTACTGTTCCCTGTACTATTGGGAAATTCAACTTTGAAAAAGCCTTATGTGATCTTGGTGCTAGCATCAACTTGATGCCGCTAGCAGTCTATAAACAATTGGGTTTGGGAGCTCCCAAACCAACTACCATGAGGGTGTTAATGGCTGACCGTTCAGTAAAGCGACCGGTGGGAATATTGTCTGATGTGCTGGTAAAGGTTGGTAAGTTTATATTCCCAGCTGACTTTGTAATCTTAGATTGCGAAGTGGACTTTGAAGTTCCCATAATCTTGGGACGACCATTGTTAGCCACTGCAAGAGTGTTGGTCGACATGGAAAGAAATGAACTGACATTCAGATTAAACAATGAATTGGTCAAGTTTGATATGTGTAAATTGATGAAGCCACCTAGAGACATGAGGGTGGTCTCGGTAATCAATGTCGTCGATGAAACCCCTACGGATGTGCAGATTGAGGAGAAGGGTTTCGTTGAGACCCTAGCTGTTATGAGAATGATGTTGGGATTGCAAGAAGAGAAACCTATAGAGGAAGGCGGCGAGAACAAATCAAGGAAAAGGAAACACCGCAAAAGAACCAGCAAAGAAAAAGAGTTCGAAAGAGTAAAGAAGTTGTCTCGACTAGCTGAGGAGCCGATAAAAGAGAAAGTTGGAGCTCAACATGATGATGTCGCTTGCACCTATTCCATCGATTTCTCCTGCTTTGGAGACCCTGGCGGTCTCCAACATCATGCCAGACTCTGAGTCCTATGGGCTTCACAGGTATTCCTTTCTCTCACAGTTTTAGCTTTCACATGTATGCATTAGGGACAATGCATGAGTCTAAGTTAAGGGTGCTGTTGGGATATCTGTGAGTCTTTCACCACCGAGGGTTTTTGTTGTCGTGTTTTTTTCCCTCCGGTGTGCTATCTAGTAGAACCGGCATGTTTAGGTTATCGTTTAAATTTTGTTTGTGTGGTTTCCTGGTGTCGATAGCAAGCATGGCTTTTTGGAAAATTGAACTAAAAGGAGCCCCCTCTGAAAAAGTTGATTTTGTACTTATGTTTGAAATGATTGACTGTTCTGGATCCTTGAATGTCATTGTGTGGTTGTGATTGTAATAATTATGCTTAAGCCGAGCTGTTGTTTTGATAGTTGGTAGTGGTATGGTTTCTTGGTGCCAAGTGTGTGTGAGCGTATTATTATAAACTCTTACTCTGTGCATGCATCTAGAACTTGCCCGATCTATTTTGTTAAGCTTGAAGTTGGTTGCTTAGGAAAGGATCACATGCCCTTTTTGTGTGCAGTCCACTTAGCCTATAAGACCGTCCAAATGCAAATAATCCCTTTGATCCCTGTTTGAGCCATAATTGACCCTATTCTTTCAATAACCTGTCGCCGTTTCTTTTTTTTTTTTATAACTTTGAATCCCTATTTTGGCCCTGGTCCTTCCTTGGACATCGTGCACCTCAACTCAGGCAATCAGCCTAAGTTGAGGGTGGCTACTATAGAGGTAAATGATAAGAAAAATATGATGGATGAGATTGGTTGTGGATAGAATGACAATTTTGGGTGTGTGCCTAAGAAAAGAAAGAAAAAGAAATGAAAAAGAAAAAATAAAATAAAATAATAATAATAATAATAAAAAAAGAATTGTCAAGAGAAAGAGGCCGCACCTGTAGCTAGAAAGAAGGGAATTTAGAGTTGAATAAGGATGGACGAAGTAAAGTTAAGTGGAAATAGTAGGTCGGTGATTCCAAGGAGGGTTTAGTCACTATTCCCCAAACGTATCCTACCTGCACCCGAAGCCTCATTACAAGCCAAAACAAGTCTTGTAGTGATCCTTAGCGGCTTTCTGAAAAACTGAAATAGAATAGCAAGGGCAAGCTTATGGCATCGCATGTGCATTGTTTGAAATCGTTTGTGAGTGTGAGCGCCTTACCTAGTCCCAAATCCTGTGTGTAGGACTTCTTTGTGCTGAGGGCACCGAGAATTATGTATCATCTATTGTCTGTTGGGATAGCTGTTGTGTGTGTATGTAGAATATTCTATCATATCGGAATGACATGTTTGGATCCTTGCAAGTTAGCGTTTCACACATTAGTGTACTACCGGGGGGGCTTGATTTAAATTTAATAAACTGTTGAGTAGCCATGATTTGCTAGAGATATGTGTTGGTATTCTTAGTTGAGTCGTCATTTTGTTTTTGTTGTCATGTTGCTTGAGGACAAGCGAACGTTTTAAGTTGAGGGTGTTGATGTGCCGGGATTCTACGACACATTTGACGCCTTTAACTAAGAATACTCGCGAGTTTTCAAGCAACTTTTGTGGTTTTTGATGTTTTATTGTTATATTTGCAGGGAATGGAGCTAGAGATAGAAACAGAAGAAAAAATGTTCAAAAACCTCAACTGGTTAAGCTTGACGGCTGGCATGACTGACCGTCACACCTGTGACTGGCCGTCAGCCAGGCCGCCAGGACGAGACAACAAGTCGTTGAAGCACTGCCTAGGAGTGACGGCCCGTCTGACGGCCCGTCACTGACCTGACGAACCGTCACCCAAGCCACCGAGAGAAAACGCACTCCTCAAATGCATTTTTTACCCTATATACATGTAAGTCGTCGAGCAGGTGACGACTTACCTGAAAATTTGTCATAAAACGCATATAAAGTTGTAAGTCGTCACCTGGTGGACGACTTACCTGAGAATTTTCCTGGAAACTCACTGTTTAGCAGTGACGGCTCAAGTGACGGCCAGTCACATACGTGACGGTCCGTCAGGCGACCCGTCAACGCAACGCGGGATTCCGAAAATTCTATTTTTGGACTTTATTTCCTGCACTACTATAAATACCCTATGTTAGGGTTATTTTATTATTCATTACCCAATAGTTCTAGGATATTTTGAGCGAGTTTTGGAGAGGAAAACACGACACAATACGTTTTTCTTTTCCTCTTCCATTGTTCTTGGGATTTTGGCTGCTTGTTCTTGGATAATTGAAGCTTGTGTTCATATATCGTAAGAATCTTTTCTCTTTATTATGAATATGATTTTCTTCTCTTTTCCTAATAGCATGAGTAACTAACTTTCCACAACTAGGGTTGTGGGAGCCATGGCAAAAGTAGCAATATAGATTCCGGGTAGCGTAGGGTTCAACTTATATGTTGTCACATTGTTAATCATTCATTATTAACGTTTTCTAGTGGTTGCAAACATTAGAACATGCCTAGGTTTAATTTGCTTGAGTAAAGAGATTAAAACCGGGAAATTTGATTAACTACGAGGATTCGAGACTACCAACTCTCGTCTTATGATTAATGCTGTAACTAGATTAATCTACTTGATGTTTTAGGATTGAAATAAGCAAGCTCACCTTTTCAAGTTCGAGAGAATTGAAAAGGAAATTCGTCTGTTTGGTTGAGAAACATTTAGATGATACCATTAATTTAATCACATCGTGACATGCATATAGAAAGAACCCGGTTAAGCTTTAAGTTGAAATTGTTACGACGCCATGGTGAACACTTCCCTAGTTCACTCTCATATTGATTACTAATCGCACATTATTATTTGCTTTGATCAAATATTGTTCACACAAACCCCCCAATTTACCGAAAACTATTGACTACTAGTCAGCTAATTCACTATCGATTTAATTTGCACCTTATTCCATGTGGGATCGACCCCAACCTTTGTTGGGTTCTATATTTGATGACGACCGCTTACGCTTCGTAATTGGAGTTGTAATTTGGGCGTATCAGGGTGCTCCCGTCTTATTTGTGAAAAAGAATGATAGTAGTATGCAGATGTGCATAAACTACAAGCAATTGAACAAGGTTACCATCCGGAACAAGTATCCTTTACCCCGTATAGATGATCTATTTGACCATTTACAGGGTGCGTTTGTGTTTTCAAAAATTGACTTAAGGTCAGGGTACCATCAGTTAAAGATTAAGCCCGAGGATATCCCTAAGACTGCTTTTCAGACTCGGTATAGACATTATGAGTTCCTAGTGATGTCGTTTGGGTTGGCCAATGCACCAGCAACATTCATGAGTTTGATGAATGGGGTATTCAAATCCTATCTGGATTCATTCATCATTTTGTTTATAGATGACATATTGATCTACTCCAAGAGTTGGGAGGAGCATGCTAAGCATCTCCGCATCGTGTTTGACATTTTGAGGCACCAGAAGCTATATGCCAAATTTTCCAAGTATGAATTTTGGTTGACTTCAGTCGCTTTTCTTGGGCATGTGGTGTCATAAAAAGGGGTGATGGTGGATCCCTAGAAGATTAAGGCTGTTAAGAGTTGGATTTGGCCTAGCTCTGTGATTGAGGTGAGGAGTTTTGTGGGGCTTGCAAGCTACTTCCGTAGATTTGTCAAGGATTTTGCGTCTATTGCTACTCACTTGACAAGGTTGACTTAGAAGGAGGTACTGTCTGTGTGGTTCAACAAGTGTGAGGAGAGCTTCCAAAAGCTCAAGACACTTCCTACTACAACTCCCATCCTATCATTGCCGGTGGAAGGTAAGGATTTCATTGTATATTGTGATGCTTCATATTCAGGTTTGGGTGCTGTGTTAATGCAGGACAAGAATGTTATAGCATATGCCTCTAGTCAGTTCAAGGCTCATGAGAAAAATTATCCAACCCACGACTTGGAGTTGGCAGCGGTGGTTTTTGCGCTCAAGATTTGGAGACACCATATCTATGGTGTCAAGTGTGAAGTGTTCACTGATCATCGCAGTCTGCAGCATGTATTTACTCAAAAGGACTTGAATTTGAGGCAGAGGAGGTGGATGAAGTTGTTGAAAGATTATGATGTGACCATCCAGTACCATCCAAGTAAGGCTAATGTGGTGGCAAATGCATTGAGCCGGAAGACCATCAGCATGGGCAATTTGGCTTATTTGGGGGTGTCCAAATGACCTTTGGCAAGGGAGATTTGGGCTCTAGAATCTAAGTTTATGCAACTAGTCATCTCAGAGCAGGGTGGGGTGTTGGCCAGTATTGAGGTCAAATCCATATTTATAGAAGAGATAAAACAACAATTTTAGGATGCACAATTCAGCAAGTTTCAAAGCAAGGTAGTATCTGGAGAGTCCGGGGAAACCATATTGGACACTAGCGGGGTGCTAAATTTCAGGGGAAGGACTTGTGTTCCCCGAGTTGATGACATAATCCAGAAGGTGTTGGCAGAGGCTCATGGTTTGCGGTATTCGATTCATCTGGGCATAACAAAAATGTACAGGGACTTGAGGCAACTTTACTGGTGGCTTGGGATGAAAAGGGACATAGCTGATTATGTGTCCAAGTATCAGAATTGTCAACAGGTCAAGTATGAGCACCAAAGCCTTGCAGGACTACTTCAGAGAATTCCTATTCCCGAATGGAGGTGGGAAAGGATAGCCATGAATTTTGTGGTGGGTCTTCTTAAGACCTTGATAAAGTATGACTCTATTTGGGTTGTTGTAGACAGGATGACCAAGTCAGCTCATTTCAATCCGGTCAAAGTGGACTATAATTTGTAGCATTTGGCTAAGAGCTATGTTAAGGAGATCCTGAGACTGCATGGGGAACCACTGTCCATCATTTCAGACAGGGGTATGCAGTTTACCTCTAAGTTCATGGGTAAGTTACATGAAGAGTTGGGCACTCAAATCACTTTCAGCAAACCATTCCATCCTCAGACAGACGGTCAATCAGAGAGGACAATCCAAGTGTTGGAAGACATGCTAAGAGCATGTGTGATTGACTTTAGGGGTCATTGGGACCAGCTTATACCATTGTGTGAGTTCTCATACAACAACACCTACAACTCCAGTATCAACATGGCACTATTTAAGGCACTGCATGGGAGGAGATGTAGATCACCCATAGGGTGGTTTGAGGCAGGCGATGTGAAGCCTCTGGGCGTAGACTTTGTAAGGGAGGCACAGGAAAAAGTAAGGGGCATTCAAACCAAGTTTCTAGTAGCCCAGAGTAGGCAGAAGGAGTACACAGACTGCAAGGTAATATGTCATGCCCCGAGGCTACCCCCTAGATGCAACACAATGCTCAGTCATAAGTGCCTCCAAGCTAACCCATGAACTGGCATATCTAGATAAATCCTGATAAAATATGAACTATACGAAAGCTGAAAACATTTAAAATTTTTGAGATGGGAAAAGAAGCCCAAACATGTCTGAATATCAAATATAATTTAGAGTGTAATGAGTCTGAAAAACAATACTAACAACTCAATAGCTGAATCTAGTCTATGTCTCAAAGCCTCTAACTGATGTGAGTTGCTGGGACAAGCCCCCAACTAACTCTAATAATCTGAAACTGAAATGTAAAATTGAAAGGTGAAAGAATATCTATCATCCTCAAACTATGAGGACTCACCACTGAAGCTGCTGAGTAGGGACTGGATATCGAGCTAAGCGTGGTCTGGATGCTGAGTGCCTGAACCTGCATCATACAATGATATAGAACAAAAGTATGCGTCAGTACTTTGAATGTACTGAGCATGCGAGATATATGCAAAGCTGTAAAACATGAATACTGATCATGGAAATACATATTGAAGGATAAACTGAAAGATAAGCTGAATGCAGTGACCAAGTAACTAACATAAATACATAGCATGCTGAACTGAATAACTGAATACAAGGTCAATGCACTATGAGTCTGACTGTGGAAGACACTATTAACCGATATACCCCAAGCTGAGCTACTATAGGGCCAACATGTAACCCTAGATGGAAGGGTGTTCATACCTTGCCAAGGGTACAAATAAATCTGATGTGGATCCACTAAACTAATGTCTACAAGGGAAAAAGGTGACCAGCCTAATCTGACAACTGATCCCTTTCATACCAACAGTGGCACCGTAGTTCTGGGACTTATGGACTGCTGCTAAAGGTCTCAGCCTAATCTGACAGCCAAGCCTTCATCCCTTCATCCGCTTGGTACTAAGTCTACTCCCAACTGAATATAAGCAATGATATGCAAGTTGAAATACTCAATAGCTCAAATACTAATAATCATCTGAGAATGCAACATACATATACAGAAACTGATGGTATTCTATTTCTGAAGCATGGTTGTCTGAATTACCTGCCTAGCAAGTATAATTTATGAGTACTGGAATTAACACAAGCTGGGGCTTCTATATCTCATACATATGACTATGCTAATTCTCCAAGAACATATAATAAATATCACGTAAACTATAGCATCTGAGTTGCACTGAATCCCTAAGATTTAGGAACCCTAGGTCTGAATAACTCATGGAGAACTAAAGAACTGAACTGAATCTTGGGACTCAATGGGTGAAAGGAACCCAATGATAAAATACCACATATCTGGAAGAAGCTTCTATGGTTGAACCTTTGGATTTGGGGCTGAACCTGAAGAAAACCCTCTTGCTTGTTCTTGAGAGGAAACACTTCTTTTCTTTCTCGAAACTGCTAAGTGTCGATTTGGTTTAGGATTATAGAGGGAAAAAGAGTAAAAAAACCCTTTAATTACTGCCCAAATGACTTAGGATCAGAGTTAAAAGAATTGGAAAAAGACCAGAATGCCCCCAACTTAAAATAGAAATTGCAGATTTTCTTTCACTGGACGGGCTGCCCGACGGGCGTCAGATCTGAGACAGCCCATCGGCTAGGGTAGGCTAGGCTAGTCCTCTGTATAGAACCTATGACGGATCCCACGGCCCGTCGGTCAGCCCGTGGGGCTTGTCTGACAGATGAAATTTTGCTGAGTTTTTTTTTTTGAGTTCTGGTTCTTAAATGCTGGTCTGAATACTGAGGTGTTACAATATCCCCCCCTTGGGATCATTCGTCCTCCAACGAAGACTAGCTAAGCTGAGTTTGAAGGGAAAGAGCTGCAATCCCTTCCAACTGAATACTACAAGCTGATATCTGACTGAATACTACAACTGAATACTACTAGCAAAGCATGATGAAAATACTGGAATAGCTAGGAAAACATGATACTAAGACTGACATGCATATGAATAGACTGAAGGACTGGAGAGGAACTATTACCTCAAGATGAAACTGAGTCAGAAAGAAAAAGGTGAGGATACTTGGCCATCATGGCTGCTTTTGCTTCCCAAGTAGCTCCCTCAACTGACTGGTTCCTCCACAAAACTTTCACCGAAGTGACTTTCTTATTTCTCAATCTACGAACCTGACGGTCAAGAATTTCAACTGGAACCTCCTCATAGGTTAGGCTATCCTTCACAGCCATACTCTCTAAGGGAACAATCGATATCAAATCACCAACACACTTCTTTAACAACGATATATGAAAAACTAGATGAATCGATGTTAATTCTGCTGGCAACTCTAACTCATAAGCCACATTACCAATCCTCTTCAGAATCTTATAAGGGCCTACATATCGGGGCTGAGCTTCCCTTTCTTGCAAAATCTCATCACACCCTTCATGGGTGACACCTTCAGGAAGACCCAATCATTCACCTCAAATTCAAAGTCCCTTTTCTTCACATAAGCGTAGGACTTCTAACGACTCTGCGTTGTCTTTAACCTTTCTCTAATGAGCTAAACTTTCTCCATGGCCTCATGAAAAAAATCTGGTCCAATAAAGGCTATTTTACCTACTTAAAACCAACCAATCGGTGACCTACATCTATACCCATAGAGTGCCTCATATGGGGCCATCTGAGTACTAGAAACTGTTATTGTAGGCAAACTCAATAAAAGGTAGGTGATCATCCCAACTACCCTTGAAATCGATCAAACAAGCCCTCAAAATGTCCTCTAGGGTCTGAATGGTATGCTCTGCCCGACTATCCATCTGCGAATGAAATAATGTGTTGAGATTTACCTAAGTGCCAAGACCTTTCTGAAAAGACTTCCAGAAATGAGATGTAAATTGAGGACCCCTATCTGAGATCACAGACAAGGGAACCCTATGCAACCTAACTATCTCGCTGACATAGAGTTTGGCATACTCCTCTGCAGAATCTGTAGTCTTAACTGCTAGGAAATGGGTTGATTTGGTCATTCTATCCACAATCACCGAACTGGAGTCGTGCTGTCTGCGTGTACGAGGTAAACCCTTAATAAAATCCATGTTGGTCACTTCCCAATTCCAAGTAGAAATGCTAATATTCTGAGTCACACCTCCTGGTTTCTTATGTTCGACCTTGACCTGTTGAAAATTTAGACACTTAACCACAAAATCAGCAATGCCCCTCTTTATGCCGTTCCACCAATAGACTTCTCGTAGATCACGGTACATCTTAGTGGTACTGGGATGAATGGAATACCTGGAATTATGGGCTTCTGTAAGGATCTGTTGCCTCAACTCACCCATATTAGGTACACATAAATGACCCTTGTAGTGAAGCACACCATCTCCTCCTTAGGAGAAAACCTCTACTCTCTACTGATGAACTGCACTCTTCAACTGAAGCAATATGGGATCACTGTCTTGTTTCTCTTTAACCTCCGCTACCAAAGAAGATTCTGACCTATTCTAGACTATCACAACACCTTCTATCATTCCCATGAGGCAAACTCCTAAGTAAGCAAGCCTATGAACATCCCTGACTAATTCCTTCCTTTCTTTCTCAACATGTGACATACTACCTATGGACAGTCTGTTGCGGGCATCAACCACTATGTTGGCCTTACCTGGATGGTAGAGCACATTCATATTATAGTCTTTGAGGAATTTGAGCCACCTTCTCTGATAAAGATTCAACTCTTTCTGGGTGAGCACATATTGGAGGCTCTTATGGCCTGTGAACACATCTACGTGAATACAATACAAGTAGTGTCTCCAAATCTTTAGGGAGAACACAACTGCTTCATGCTCAAGGTCATGAGTTGGGTAATTTTTCTCATTAATCTTAAGCTGTCTGGATGCATAAGCTATGATCTCACCACGCTGCATCAGAACACAACCCAAGCCGACTCTGGACACATCAGAATACACCATAAAATTATCTGAACTCTCTGGCAAGGTTAAAATGGGAGCTGTAGTCAACCTGGTCTTTAATTAAAGGAAGCTTTTCTCACATTCATCTGAGCACTTAAACTTGACCTTCTTCTAAGTCAACTTGGTCAATGGGGCAGCTATGAATGAAAATCCTTCAACAAACCTCCTGTAGTAACCGACCAAACCTAAGAAACTCCTAATGTCTGTCGGAGAGGTGGGTCTGGGCCAGTTCTTCACTGCCTCAATCTTTTGAGAATCAACTAGGATTCCCTCACTAGACACCACATGACCAAGAAAAGCAATTGATTTCAACCAAAATTCACACTTACTAAACTTGGCAAACAACTGGTGATCCTTGAGAGTTTGTAACACTACTCTCAAATGGTCTGTATTCTCCTCCTCACTCCAAGAATATGAATATATCATTGATGAAGACAATGAAGAACAAGTCTATATTCTGCTTGAACACTCTATTCATCAAATCCATGAAAGTTGCAGGAGCATTTGGTAGTCCAAAAGACATAACTACAAATTCATAATGACCATACTGAGTTCTGAAGGCTGTCTTCAGAATGTCACTATCTCTGACTCTGAGATGATAATAGCCAGATCTGAGGTCTATCTTAGAGAAGTAACTAGCACCCTGAAGCTGGTCTAACAAGTCATAAATCTTGAGGATGGGATACTTATTCTTGATTGTGACTTTGTTCAACTTACGGTAGTCGATGCACATCCTGAGAGAACCTTCTTTACTATGCATGAACAATACTGGAGCACCCCATGGAGAGATGCTGGGTTTGATAAAGCCCTTATCTAGAAGGTATTTCAATTGTTCCTTCAATTCCTTAAGCTCTGGAAAAAGATCTATTCCGAAGTCAATTTCCCTTTTGGGAGGAACTCTGAGCAGATCTACTGGAAACACTTCTGGGATTTCATTTACCACTGGGACTGAATCAAGAGTTGGGGTCTCAGAGTTTGAATCCTTAACCCAAACAAGATTATAGATACAACCTTTGGAAATCATCTTTTTGGCCTTAAGGTAAGAGATGAATTGACCTACAGGTGCTGAGGTACTACCCTTCCACTCTAAGACTGGCTCATTTGGAAATTGTAACCAAACGATCCTAGTTCTGCAACCGACTGAGGCATAACAGGAATGTAACTAACCCATGCCTAGAATTATATCGAAGTCAGTCATTTCTAACTCTACAAGATCGGCTGAGGTAACTTTCTGAGAAACTGTGACAGGGCAATTTCTATATACCTGTCTAGCTATAACTGGATCACCAACTGGAGTACAGACTGAGAAAGGTTCTAGGAGGATTTCTGGACTGACACTGAAATTTACTGCTATGAAAGGAGTTACAAAGGAAAGTGTAGCCCCTGGGTCTAATAATGCATAAATATATAAATGGAAGACTCGTAACATACCCGTGACCACATTGGGAGAATCCTCCTGGCCTTGTCGAGTCTGAAGATCATAGAGCCTATTTTGTCACTAACCACAACCTGTACCGGATGAGGCACCCTGCTGAGTGGGGTGACCTGCTGGAGCTGCTGTAGAGCTAGCCTGATTCTATAGGCGAGCATCCTTTCCCTTCTATGAAGCTGCTGGACAATCCCTTATTCTGTGGTCTGACTTTCCACACCAAAAACAATTTCCACTACCCGCCATACACCCACCCTGGTGGTTTCTGCCACACTTCTTTCAAACTGGATGAGTGCGCCCTCTAGTAACTATACCTTGGGACTTGGAGCCTGGCACTCCATCCCACCTATCCTGCCTGGACTTAGGCACTGGAGCACTAGTAGAGGATGGGGCTGGGGTTGAAGATTTCTGACGGAACTGAGTGTGGTTGCAACCATATGACCTATGCTTAGAGTAATTAAAGTCACCTATTCTAGCTCTCTTGTTATCTCTTTCCCTCTCTTTGACCTTCGCCTCTTCGATCTATTGGGCATATGTCACGAACCTGGAAAAAACTATTTCCTTAACCAGCATAGTAGTCTTTCACTCCTTGACCACATCATCTGACACACCAGATATGAACTTACTTATACAGGCCCTAGAGTCAGCTACTATCACCGGAGCATACTTAGACAACTGAGTAAACTTGAGAGCGTACTCCTGTACACTAATATCATTCTGCTTTAGATTGATGAACTCTTGGACCTTGGCTTCCCTGAGCTCAAGTGGGAAAAACTTGTCCAAAAAGGCAGCCTTGAAGTGCTTCCAATCCACTAGACCTACATTAGCACAACAAGATTCCTTCCATTACTGATACCAAGTATAAGCCACTCTCTTCAACTGATAGGTGGCTAAATATGCACTCTTGACCGGAGTGACACCTATTATATCTGTTACCTTTTGAATGTCATCAAGAAACTCCTGTAGGTCCTCTTCTGACTTGGACCCATGAAACTCTAAAGGGTTCATCCGAGTGAAGTCTCTAGTTCTATCTGCAGCAGTGTTAGCCTGAGGTAGAGCTGGTGCCACTGCCTTCTAATTGACCTGAGCGGTCATGGAATGAGCAAGCACCTGAAAAACAACTCTGAATTATGCATGAGTGACTTGCTCATTCAGAGGGTCTGCTAGTGCTGGCTGATTACTAGCATTGGCTCTTCTGGGAGGCATTTTTCTGAAACCCATAAAGCATGAGTTAGAAGGAGATTAAATAGAGTTCATACTCTATAGCACGAGATGGAACATAATGAAGTGAAGTTTTTCCTAAGGACATCTCATAGTCTCTCCCTCATAAGTATGGCGCGCTTCACACCCATTAAGAAGACTCTATTCGATGCGACTTTTAGACACCCTAGGACACTTGGATATTATGCTCTGATACTAAATTTGTCATGCCTCAAGGATACCCCCTAGACACAACACGGTGCTCAGTATCATAAGTGACCCTAAGCTAACCCATGAACTGGCATATCTAGACAAATCCAGATAAAATATGAACTATGTGGAAGTTGAAAACATTTAAAATATCTGAGATGGGATAAAAAGCCCAAACATGTCTAAATATCAAATTTAATTCAGAATATAATGAGTCTCAAAAACAATACTAACAACTCAATAGCTGAATCTAGTCTATGTCTGAAAGCCTCTAACTGATGTGAGTTGCTGGGACAAGCCCCCAACTAACTCTAATAATCTAAAACTGAAATGTAAAACTTAAAGGTGAAAGCATATCTATCATCCTCAAACTATGAGGGCTCACCACTGAAGCTGCTAAGTAGGGACTGGAAATTGAGCTAAGCGTGGTATGGATGCTGAGCGCCTGAACCTACATCATACATTAATGTAGCACAAAAGTATGCGTCAGTACTTCGAATATACTGAGCATGCAGGATATATGCAAAGCTATAAAACATGAATACTGATCATGGAAATACATACTGAAGCATAAACAGAAAGATAAGCTGAATGCAATGACCAAGTAACTAACATGAATATATAGCATGCTGAACTGAATAACTGAATACAAGGTCAATGCAATATGAGTCTGACTGTGGGAGACACTATTAACCGACATAACCCAAGTTGAGCTACTATAGGGAAAACCTGTAACCCTGGATAGAATGGTGTTCATACCTTGCCAAAGGTACAAACAAATCTGACGTGGATCCACTAAACTGATATAGACAAGGGACAAAGTTGACCAGCCTAATCTGACAACTGATCCCTTTCATACCTACGGTGGCGCCGTAGTTCTGGGACTTGGGGTGCTGCTAAAGGTCTCAGCCTAATCTGACATCCAAGCCTTCATCCCTTCATCCGCTCGGTACTAAGTCTACTCCCAACTGAATATAAGTAATGATATGCAAGCTAAAATACTGGATAGCTCAAATACTGATAATCATCTGAGAATGCAATATACATATACTGAAACTGATGACATTCTATTTCTAAAGAATGATTGTCAAAATTACCTGCCTAGCAAGTATAATTTATGAGTACTGGAATTAATACAAGCTGGGGCTTCTGAATCTTATATATATGACTATGCTAATTCTCTAGGAACATAAAATAAATATCACGTAAACTATTGCATCTGAGTTTTACTGAATCTCTAAGATTTAGGAACCATAGGCCTGAATAACTCATGGAGAACTGAAGAACTGAACTGAATATAGGGACTCAATGGGTAAAAGGAACCCAATGATTAAATCCCACATACCTAGAAGAAGCTTCTACGGTTGAACCTCTAGATTTGGGGCTGAACCTGAAGAAAACCCTCTTGCTTGTTCTTGAGAGGAAATGATTCTTTTCTTGGTTGAAACTGCTAAGTGTCAATTTGGTTTAGGAGTAATGAGGGAAAAAGAGTAAAAAAAACCCTCTAATTACTCCCAAAATGACTTAGGATCGAAGTTGAAAAAATTGAGAAAAGACCAGAATGCCCCCAACTTAAAATAGAAATTGCAGATTTTCTTCTGCCGGACGGGCCGCTCGATGGGCGTTGAACCTGAGACGGCCCATTGGCCAGGGTATCAAAATAGGGCAGGCTGGTCTGGTCCTCTAGAGAGTCCCCACAATTTCTCCCATGGCCCATCGCATCCACGATGGCAGTGGGTCAGCCTGTGGGGCTTGTTTGACAAATGAAAATTTGCTGAGTTTTTTTTTTTTTTGAGTTTTGGGTTTTAAATACTGGTCTGAATTCTGGGGTGTTACAGTATCCCTCCTTGGGATCATTCATCCTCGAATGAAGACTAACTAATCTGAGTTTAGAGGGAAAGAGCTGCAATCCCTACCAACTGAATACTAAAAGCTAATATCTGACTGAGTCAAGTTCTAAGGACATGAAAGCATGCTGAAAATACTAGAATAGCTAGGAAAACATGATACTGAGACTGACATGCATATGAGGAGACTGAAAGACTGGAGAGGAACTATTACCTCAAGCTGAAACTGAGTCGGAAGGAAAAAAGTGAGGATACTTGGCCATCCTGGCTGCTTTTTCTTCCTAGTAGCTCCCTCAACTGAATGGTTTCTCCATAAAACTTTCACCAAAGTGACTTCCTTATTTCTCAATCTACGAACCTGACAGTCAAGAATTTCAACTGGAACCTTCTCATAGGTGAGGCTATCCTTCACAGCCACACTCTCTAAGGGAACAATCAATGTCGGATCACCAACACAAATTTTTAACAACGATATATGAAATACTGGATGAACCACTGCTAATTCTTCTGCCAACTCTAACTCATAAGCCACATTTTCAATCTTCTTCAGAAACTTGTAAGGGCTTACATATCGGGGACTGAGCTTCCCTTTCTTGCCAAATATCATCACACCCTTCATGGGTGACACCTTCAGGAAGATCCAATTATTGACCTCAAATTCAAAGTCCCTTCTCCTCAAATCTGCGTAGGACTTCTGATGACTCTGTGCTTGTTTAACCTTTCTCTATTGAGCTAAATTTTCTTCATGGCCTTAAGAATCGAATCTGGTCCAATCAAGGCTGCTTTACCTACTTCAAACCAACCAACAGGTGACCTACATATATGCCCATCGAGTGCCTCATATGGGGCCATCTGAATACTGGAGTGGAAACTGTTATTATAGGCAAGCTCAATGAGAGGTAGGTGATCATCCCAACTACCCTTGAAATTGATCACTCAAGCCCTCAACATATCCTCTAGGGTCTGAATACGATCTGCCTGACCATCTATCTACGAATGAAATTGTGTGCTAAAATTTACCTGAGTGCCAAGACCTTTCTGAAAAGACTTTCAGAAATGAGATGTAAATTGAGGACCCCTATATGAGATAATAGATAAGGGAACCCCATGCAACCTGACTATCTCGCTGACGTAGAGTCTGGCATACTCCTCTGTTGAATCTGTTGTCTTAACTGCTAGGAAATGGGCTAATTTGGTCATCTTGTCCACAATCACCCAAATGGAGTCGTGCTATCTGCGTGTACGAGGTAAACTCGTAATGAAATCCATGTTGGTCACTTCCCATTTCCAAGTAGGAATGCTAATATCCTGAGTCACACTTCCTGGTTTCTGATGTTATACCTTGACCTATTGACAATTGGGACACTTAGCCATAAAATCTGCAATGTCCCTCTACATTTTGTTCCACCAATAGACTTCCTGTAGATAACGGTACATCTTAATGGCACTGGAATGAATGGAATATCTGCAATAATGGGCTTCTGTAAGGATCTATTGCCTTAACTCACCCACATTAGGTACACATAAATGACCCTGGTAGCGAAGCACACCATCTCCCCCTTGGGAGAAAACCTCTACTCTCTGCTGATGAACTGCACCCTTCAGCTGAAGCAATATGGGATCACTGTCTTGTTTCTCTTTAACCTCTGCTACCAAAGAAGATTTTGACCCATTCTAGACTATCACACCACCTTCTGTCATGACCATAAGGCAAACTCCTAAGTGAGCAAGCCTATGAACATCCCTGGCTAATTCCTTCCTCTCTTTCTCAACATATGACACACTACCCATGGACAGTCTGCTGAGGGCTTCATCCACTACGTTGGCCTTACCCGGATGGTAGAGCACATTCATATCATTGTTTTTGAGGAATTCGAGCCACCTTCTCTGACGAAGATTCAACTCTTTCTGGGTGAACACATACTGGAGGCTTTTATGGTCTGTGAACATATCTACCTGAACACTCTACAAGTAGTGCCTCCAAATATTTAGGGTGAACACAACTGCTGCAAGCTCAAGGTCATGAGTTGGATAATTCTTCTCATGAATCTTAAGCTATCTGGATGCATAAGCTATGACCTTACCATGCTGCATCAGAACACAACCCAAGCCGACTCTGGACACATCGCAATACACCACAAAATCATCTGAACCCTCTGGCAAGGTTAAAATGGGAGTTGTAATCAACCTGGTCTTTAATTCAAGGAAATTTTTCTCACACTCATCTGGACACTAAAACTTGACCTTCTTCTGAGTCAACTTGGTCAATGGGGAAGCTATGGATGAAAATCCTTCAACAAACCTCATGTATTAATCATCCAAACCCAAGAAACTCCTGATGTTTGTCAGAGAGGTGGGTCTGGGCCAGTTCTTCACTACCTTAATCGTTTGAGAATCAACTCAAATTCCCTCACTAGACACCACATGACCAAGTAAAGCAACTGATTTTAACCAAAATTCACACTTACTAAACTTGGCGAACAATTGGCGATCCTTGAGAGTTTGCAACACTACTCTCTAATGGTCTGCATGCTCCTCCCCGCTCCGAGAATATATGAGTATATTATCGATGAAGACAATGATGAACAAGTCTATGTACTTCTTGAACACCAAGACCTTTATGAAATGATCTCCAGAAAATAGATGTAAACTGGGGACCCCTATCTGAGATGATAGATAAGGGAACCCCATGTAACCTGACTATCTCGCTGATGTAGAGTTTGGCATAGTCCTCCACTGAATTTGTAGTTTGGCATAGTCCTCCACTGAATTTGTAGTCTTGACAGCTAAGAAGTAAGCTGACTTAGTGACTCTGTCCATTATTACCCAAATGGAGTCATGCTGTCTGCGAGGACGAGGTAAACCTATAATGAAATTCATGTTGATAGCTTCCCACTTCAAAGTAGGAACACTAATCTCCTGAGTCATACCTCCTGGTTTCTGATGTTTTACTTTAACTTGCTGACAGTTGAGAGACTTAGCCACAAAATCTGCGATGTCTCTCTTTATGCCATTCCACCAATAGACTTCCCGTAGATCACGGTACATCTTAGTAGAACCCAAATGAATAGAATATCTAGAATTATGGGCTTTTGTAAGGATCTGGTGCCTCAAATCACCCACGTCAGGTACATATAAATAGCCCTGGTAGCGAAGCATGCCATATCCCCCTTGGGAAAAAACCTTTACTCTCTACTGATGAACCGCACCTTTCAACTGAAGTAATATGGGATCACTATCTTGTTTCTCTTTAACCTCCACTATCAATGAAGATTCTGACTCATTCTGGACTATCAAACCACCACCTGTCGTGTCCATGAGGCAAACTCCTAAGCGAGCAAGCCTATGAACATCCCTGGCTAATTCTTTCCTCTCTTCCTCAACATATAACACACTACCCATGGACAGTCTGCTAAGGGCATCAACCACTACATTGGCCTTACCCGTATGGTAGAGCATATTCATATCATAGTCTTTGAGGAACTCAAGCCATCTTCTCTGATGAAGATTCAACTCTTTCTCGGTGAACACATACTAGAGGATCTTATGATCTGTGAACACATCAACATGAACACAATACAAGTAGTGTCTCCAAATTTTTAGGGCAAATACAACAGCTGCAAGCTCAAGGTCATGAGTTGGGTAGTTCTTCTAATTAATCTTAAGCTGTATGGAAGAAAAAGCTATGACCTTACCCTGCTGCATCAAAACATAACCCAGGCCGACCTTAGATGCATCGCAATAAACCACATAGCCATCTGAACCCTTTGGTAGAGTTAAAACGGGAGCCGTAGTCAGCCTGGTCTTCAGTTCTAAGAATCTTTTCTCACACTCATCTGAACACTGGAACTTGACCTTTTTCTGAGTCAACTTGGTCAATGGGGAAACTATGGATGAAAATCCTTCCACAAACCTCCTGTAATAACTAGCCAAACCTAAGAAACTTCTGATGTCTGTTGGAGAGGTGGGTCTGGGCCAGTTCTTTACTTCCTCAATCTTCTGAGAATCAACTCGGATGCCTTCACTAGACACTACATGACCAAGAAAAGAAACTGATTTCAAAACAGAACTCACACTTACTAAACTTTGCGAATAACTGGCGGTCTTTGAGAGTCTACAAAATGACCCTCAGATGGTTCGCACGCTCCTTATTTTGAGAATAAACAAGGATATCATCAATGAAGACAATGAAGAACAAGTCCAAATACTATCTGAACACCCGGTTCATTAAGTTCATGAAAGTCGTAGGAGCATTGGTTAGTCCAAAAGACATAACTACAAATTCATAGTGACCATACGGAGTCCTGAAAGCTGTCTTTGGTATGTCATTATCTCTGACTCTGAGTTGATGATAGCCAGATCTTAGGTCTATCTTAGAGAAGCAACTATCACCCTGAAGCTGGTCGAACAAGTCATCAATCTTGGGGATGGGATATTTATTCTTGATTGTGACTTTGTTCAACTGGCTGTAGTCTATGCACATCCTGAGAGAACCATCTTTCTTAAGCACGAAGAGCAATGGAGCACCTCATGAAGAGATGTCGGGTCTGATGAAGCCCTTATCTAGAAGGTATTTCAATTGTTCCTTCAATTCCTTAAGCTCAGCTTGGGCCATTCTGTAAGGAAGAATCAAAATAGGCTAGGTATCTGGAAGGAGATCCATTTCGAAGTCGATTTCCCATTCAGGAGGAACTCTGAGAAGATCTTTTGGAAATACTTCTGGAAATTCATTTACTACAGGGACTGACTCAAGAGTTGGGGTCTCAGATTTTGAATCCTTAACCCGAACAAGATGGTAGATATAACCTTTAGAAATCATTTTTCTGGACTTAAGGTAAGAGATAAATCGACCTACAGGCACTGAGGTACTACCCTTCCATTCTAAGACTAGCTCGTTTAGAAACTGAAACGGAACGATCCTAGTTCTGCAATCTACTGAGTCATAACAAGAATGTAACTAATCCATGCCTAAAATAATATCGAAATTAGTCATTTCTAACTCTACAAGATCGATTGAGGTGACTTTCTGAGAAATTACGACAGGGCAATTTTTGTATACTCGTCTAGTTATAATTGGGTCATCAACTGGAGTAGAGACTGAGAAGGGTTCTGGGAGGATTTCTGGACTGACATCAAAATTTACTGCTATGTAAGGAGTTACAAAAGAAAGTGTAGCCCCTGGGTATAACAATGCGTAAACATCTAAATGTAATACTTGTAATGTACCCATGACCACATCACGGGAATCCTTCTGGTCCTGTCGAGTCTGAAGGGCATACAACCTATTTTGGTGTGGACCACCATCTATAGTAGACGAGACACCCTGCTGAGTAGGGCGACCCACTGGAGCTGCTATAGAGCTGGCCTGATTTTTGGGGCGAACATCCTTTCCCTTCTGAGAAGTTGTTGGACAATCTCTCATCCTATGGCTTAGCTTGCCACATCCAAAGCAATTTTTACTACCTGTAATACACTCACCCTGGTGGTTCCTACCACACTTCTTGCAAACCATATGAGTGCGCCTGCTAGTGACTGTACCTTGGGACTTAGAGCCTGGTGCTCTATCCCATCGATCCTGTCTAAATTTTGGCACTGGGGCACTAACAGAAGATGGAGCTGGAGCTAAAGATTTTTGACGGAACTGAGAGCGGTTACCACCCGCTGACCTTTGCTGAAAGTAGTCGAAGTCACCTGTCCTAGCCCTCTTACCGTCTCCTCCCCTTTCCTTGATTTTCTCCTCCTATATCTGCTGAGCATAAGTGACCAACCTGGAGATGTCCATATCCTTAATCAGCATAGCAGTCTTGCACTCCTTGACCACATCATCTGGCATACCAGATACAAACTTGCTCATACGGGCCCTGGAGTCAGCTACTATCGCTTGATCATACTTAGACAACTGAGTAAACTTGAGTGCATAATCCTTTACACTCATGTCAAAATGCTTCAAGTGATGAACTCTTGGACCTTGGCTTCCCTAAGAATCGGTCCAAAAATGCAGTCTTAAACTGGTTCTAATCCACTGGACCTGCACTTGCACAACAAGACTCTTTCCACTGCTGATACCAAGTATGAGCCACTCCCTTCAACTGGTAGGCGGCTAAATATGCACTCTCAATCAGATTGACACCCATAATGTCTGTTACCTTCTGGATGTCACCAAGAAACTCTTATGGATCCTCTTCTTATTTATACCCATGAAATTTCGAAGGGTTCATCCGAGTAAAGTCCCAGATTCTAGCTGCAGCAGTGTTAGCTTGAGGCAAAGCTGGTGCCACAGCTTGCTGATTTACCTGAGTTGTCATAGCCTAGGCAAGCACTTGGAATGCAGCCCTGAATTTGGGATGCGTGACTTGCTCATTCAATGGGTCTGCTGGAGCTACTGGTGCTGGCTGATTTCTAGTGTTGGCTTTTCTGGAAGGCATTTTTTGAAATGCAAAGAGCACGAGTTAGAAGGAGATTAAATAGAGTTCATACTCTATAGCACGAACTGGAAAAGAAAGAAGGGAAGTTGTTCCTAATGACATCTCATAGATCCTCCCCCATAAGTGTGGCATGCTTCACACCCATGAAGGAGACTCTACTTGATGCAACTTTTAGACACCCTAGGACACTTAAACCTGATGCTTCGATACCAAGTTTGTCACGCCCTGAGTCTTCCCTCTAGACGTAACACGGTGCTTAGAGTCACAAGTGACTCCAAGCTAACCCATGGTCTGGCATATCTAAAAAATTTCAATTTAAAAGCATATGTTGTGCAGAAGCTGAAAAATAGTTTAATATCTGAAGTGGAAAAAGCCCAAAACATGTCTGAATATAAAATATATAAAGAGTCTAGTGATAACTAAAAAAAACACTAACAACTCAAGATCAATCTAGTCTATGTTTGAAAGCCTCTAGCTGATATGAGTTGCTGGGACATGCCCCCAGCTAACTCTAATAATTTGAAAACTGAAAAGTAAAACTGAAAGATGAAAGCATGTATATCATCCTCGAGCTATGAGGACTCACCACTGAAGCTGCTAAGTAAGGACTAGAATTCAAGCTAAGCGCGGTTTGGATGCTGAGCGCCTGAACCTACATCATGAAATGATGTAGCACAAAAGTATGCATCAGTACTTTGAATGTATTGAGCATGTGAGATATATGCTAGACTGAACAACATAAAACTGAACATGGAAGTACATACTGAAGCATAAACTGAATAATAAGCTGGATACAATGAACAAGTACTAACATGAACATATAATATAATATGCTGAGTTGAATAACTAAAATATATACTGTCATGGTTAATACAATATGAGCCTGACTGTGAGAGATACTATTAATCGACATACCCTAAGCTGAGCTAACTATGGGGCCAACCTGTAACCCTAGATGGAAGGGTGTTCGTACCTTGCCAAGGGTACAAACAAGTCTGACATGGATCCACTAAACTGATGTCCACAAGGGGCAAAGGTGACCAACCTAATCTGATAGCTAATCCCTTTCTTACCTACGGTGGCACCGTAGTTCTAGGAGTTGGGGACTGCTACTAAAGGTCTCAGCCTAACCTGACAGCTAAGCCTTCATCCTCTCGTCTGCTCGGTACTAAGTCTACTCCCAACTGAATGTAAGCAAAAGGATGCAAGCTGAAATACTGGATAGCTCAAATACAAATAATTATCTGAGAATGCAACATACATATACTGAAAGATATGGCATTCAAATTCTGAAGCATGATTGTCTGACTAATCTTCTTAGCAAGTCTAATTTACGAATACTAAAATTTAGACATGTTAGGATTTCTGAGTCCTGAGCATGTGACTATACTAACTCTCCAAGAAACATGAAATAGATATTAATATAAGTAGTAAAACCTGAAATACAATGACCCCTAAGATTTTGGACCCTAGGTCTGAACAAATTCATGAAGAACTGAAGGATTGGCTGAAACAAGGGACTCAATGGGTGAAAGGGATCCATTGATGAAATCCCATATACCTGGAGAAGAATATATGGAGGAAATCTTTGAGTTTAGGGCTAAGCTTGAAGAAGACCTCCTGCTTGTTCTTGTGAGAAAACTGTCGCCTCTTTTTCTCCTTTTCTTTCTAAGTCTGATGATATTTTTGGAGAATAGGTGATTTAGGTAGTTTCTGACTAATAAACTAGGCTTAGAGTAGTAAAAATATCATAGCTTAGGCATTAAAAGAGGTAGGAAAAGTCTGGAATGCCCCTGGAAAATTTAAAGAAAAACTGCTAAAATTCACGACTCAGGTTCCATAGATGGGTTCTATGGCTTATGGAACCTTGTCGTGGTTCCTGTTACTAAAAATTGAGCTATTGGAATGGATTCCATGAGTTGCGTTATCGACTCATGGAAGCCTCCACGGGTAGTGGATCCCACTCGTAGTTTCTGGGCTGAAATCTCTGGGATTCTGAAGATGGGTTCCACGAGTTGGGTTCACGACTCGTGGAAACTTCCATGGGTCATGGATCCCACTCATGAACCCTGGGGACTAAATACTGGGCTACTAAAAGTTAGTTCCACGACTTCGGTTCATGACTCGTGGATCGTCCCACGGGCCGTAGAACTCAATTGTGGTTCTCAGAGGAATATTCAAGCTTCTAATTTGATTCCATGGGTCCAATGTATGACTCGTGGAAACTTCCATGGGTCATGAAACTGACTCATGATTCCAGTTGACAGTTGGAAAATTTATTTTTTTCTGAACTAAGTCTGGGGTTAGAAGTTCTGGGGTGTTATAGAAAGAAGGAATTAGCCAAGGATGTTCATAGACTTGCCCGATTAGGAGTTTGCCTTATGGATTCGATAGATGGTGGTGTTATTGTTCAGAATGGTTCTGAATCATCTTTAGTAGCTAAAGTGAAAGACAAGCAAGATAGTGATCCTATTTTACACCAGTTGAAGGGTGCAGTCCATCAAAGAAGGGTAGAGGTTTTCTACCAAGGGGGAGATGGTGTGCTTCGATATCAGGGCGGATTTTGTATTCCTAACATAGATGGATTGGGACAGCGGATCTTCACAGAGGCTCATAGCTCCAAGTATTATATTCACACTGGTTCCACAAAGATGTACCATGACCTACATGAAGTCTATTAGTGGAATCGCATGAAGAGGGACATAGCAGATTTTATGGGTAAGTGTCCCAATTGTCAACAGGTGAAGGTAGAGCATCAGCTACCGGGTGGTATGACTCAGGATATTGATCTTTCTACTTGGAAGTGGGAAGCGATCAATATGGATTTCATTACAGGCTTACCTTGTACTCACAAGCAACATGATTTTATTTGAGTAATTATCGATAAGATGACTAAGTCAGCCCACTTTTTGGCTATCAAGACTATGGATTCAGCAGAGGACTATGCCAAAATCTACATTCAGGATATAGTCAGATTGCATGGGGTTCCATTGTCTATCATTTGGGACAGGGGTACTCAATGTTCATCCCAATTTTGGAGATCGTTTCAGAAAGGTCTTGGTACTCAGGTTAAGCTTAGCACAAATTTTCACCCACAGACAAATGGCTAGGCAGAGCATACTATTTAGAACTTAGAGGATATGTTGAGAGCTTGTGTGATTAATTTCAAAGGTAATTGGGATGATCACTTACCTCTTATTGAATTTGCCTATAATAACAATTTTTGTTCTAGCATCCAGATGGCCCCTTATGAGGCACTTTATGGTCGGAGGTGTAGATCTCCTATTGGTTGGTTTGAGGTAGGTGAGGCAGCTTTAATTGGTCCATATTCAATTTATGAGACTATGGAGAAAGTTTAGATCATTAGGGAGAGGTTGAAGACCGCTTAGAGTCAACAAAAATCATATGCAGATGTGAGGAGAAGAGAGTTGGAGTTTGAGGTTGATGATTGGGTTTTTGTGAAGGTGTTACCCATGAAGGGTGTGATGAGGTTTGGTAAGAAAGAGAAACTTAGTCCCCACTATGTAGGCCCTTACAGGATTCTAAGAAGAGTTGGTAGTGTTGCTTATGAGTTGGAGTTGCCAACCGATCTTGAAGTTGTCCATCCAGTTTTCCATGTTTCCTTGTTGAAGAAGTGTTTTGGTGACCCAACCCTGATTGTACCTTTAGAGGATGTGGGTGTGAAGGATAACCTCACTTATGAAGAAGTTCCCATTGAGATTCTTGATCGTCAGATTCGGAGGTTGAGGAACAAATAAGTCGCTTCGGTGAAAGTCCTTTGGAGGAATCAGCTCGTTGAGAGAGCTACTTGGGAAGCAAAAACTTCCATGAAAGTCAAGTACCCTCATCTCTTCCCTTTTGATCCAGTTACAGTGTGAGGTAGTAGTTTCCTCCTTAGATTGTCCCTGCGATTCTAATCCATTAGCTTCTCTCATGATCCTAGCATGCATTCATATTTTCCAAAGTTAGTTCAGTCATGTTTTTACATAAAAAGTCAGTTTTCATGCTTGTTCTTCAGTTTTCATGTTTTGTTGGTTGGTTGGGATGTTTTCTCTCTAGTTTTCCTTGCTTAGTCTTCATTTGAGGATGAATTATCCCAAGGGGGAGATATTGTAACACCACGGAATTCATTCAAGCTTTCAAACTTAGAATCCCTAAAATTTGTTAACTTCCCAGGGATCACGAGCCCAAACCAAGAGCCGTGGACTGAACCAGGAGCCGTTGGATGGACTTGCGAAAACTGTTCTGCAGACCCCTCCTCAGGTTTGTGAACCACGAGTCAGATTCATGAGTCATGGATGGTTCCATGGGTCGTGAAACCAGCTCATGGAAATCATAATAAGGCTCATGTTTTTCCTAGTGAACCACGAATGGTTCCTATGACTCGTGGATGGTTCCACGAGCCATATTGTTAGATTGTAGAAATGGATCCGCAACTTGCATTTGAGGCTCAGGAACCATGACTCCAATCAATGAACCGTGGTTCTATCTATGATCCGTGGAAAGGGTCCGTGGAACCTGAAGCTGAGATTTTAAGTCTGTTTTTCTTAGCTTTTATCCAGGGGTATTTTTATAATTACTCACTCTTTTAACTCTTAAGTGAGGTCGTTTTAGACTCTTTTGGTAGGGTTTTATCCCTAATTAGCCTAAGTTTTTTTCAAAACTCTCATTCTACTTCTAAAAGAGGAAATATCTCCTTCCTCCCAAGCTCCAAGCTCCAAGCTAAGGATTCATCTTCAAGCCTCCATTCTTCTCATATGAGGTTTAGAAATCTTCAATTCAGCTATGTGGGTATTCAATAAGGGATTCATTTCACCCTTGTGCCCAAAGCCCCAAGTTTTTACTTTGATTTATGAACTTGTGAAATTAGGGTTCTTACCCAAATTGGGGAAAACTTATGTATTCAGTTTTAAAGCATCAATCCATGGTTTCTCATCTCTTACCCATGATTTATTTGAGATTCCTTAAGTGTTTTCAAAATCCCATGCATTAAGAATGAAATCTAGCATGATTTCACTAAATTACATATTTTCAAGTAAAATTGGCATGTTTATATAACATGACCTTAAGTATCATGAAATTGCATGCCTAATTCTCAAGTTATGAATTTAGAAAGAAAAGTATGTTTTAAATTATGGATATGCTAAGATTCAAGACTTATGATTTGAGATTTGCATGACATTAGATATTTTCTTTTGCTTTTCAAATAGTTTTGGCATTAGATATGTCATCATTATTGTATGAGCTATATGTATGTTTTGGGAGTAGTATTTAGCACTGAGCGATGAGGGTTCTAGATAACCCAAGTCCAAAACTATGTTGCCAGCATAGGTAAAGAGGGTCCTCGTTAATTGAGAGTGTCTCTTCTAGCCCGATGGGCTTATGAAAGTGGTTTCACGCTATGACATGTATGGTGCCCCATGCCTTGGCAAGGCTTGGGTTGGCTTTTCCAACTAGGATTATATAGTTGGATTCCATATAGCTCACATGGTCTATTATCGGTTATAAGAAACTCCCATATGAAGGTTTTCAATCTTTTAAGTCTTATGCTATTCTATTTCATATGTCATACTTAAATTACGATGTTAACTATGATATCTTTTATTATGCATAAGTTCAGCTTTAAATATGTTTTAAGTAAATTTTTACCATATTTCTTCATATCTCACATATTTAATACATCCTATAGTACTGGCGCATATTCTTGCGCTGCATCCTTCGATGAAGCAGATTCAGATTTCCACTCCCAGGCTCATGGCTAGGGGTTGTAGGCCATTTAGTTTGAGTTGGTGAGTCCTTATTCATTCGAGGACTAGTATGATTCCCAATTAGTAGGCCCCTCTTTATTTCAGTACTTAGAGTCAGTTGGGGTCTTGTCCTAGTGACTAATTATGTCTTATGTAGATGCTTTTCAAACATAGTTGGGTATTCGTGTTTTCATGTTTTGGATTTGATACTCCTAGACCTTCATCTTATATAGTATTGGTTTGCCTACTTATATTGATTTTGCTTCCGCTATGTTTTCATGTGTTGTGCCTAGTTATGCTATGACCAAGGGTTAACTTAGAACCACTTGTAGTCTTGGGTCCTGTGTTACGTCTCGGGGGTATCCTCAGGGCGTGACATTTATCCTATAAACTGGGGTTGCATGTTAAATGACATAGACTATATCCTAGGAATCCTTGGGTGGTTCAGGTTACTTGCAAGCTGTGACATAATTATATGCGGTCTAGTTATTTGCATAGTTGGCCATGACTTATATGGTTGTTTAATCTGGTTGTTGATTAGGAGTCTTATTGGTAGTCATATGGACTTGGCTGATTCATGTTGTCCGGTTATATTCTGTTACCATTGTACATTTGCAATTCCTATTTTTGCAAGAGTAACAGGCCGGCTAGCGGTGATGTCTGACCTAGTTGGTCATAGGGCCAAAGGTTGTGAGGTATGTTGCTTGATGGGCTCAAGATGGGTAATCTTGGAGGGTCTAAGGTTCTTAGGGAGTCAAGTATGATTGGGTTAGTGAATCAAGGCTAGTATTTGACAAGTGCCTGATTCAGCGGGATGTCAAGGGTAAGGAACCTTGGGGGTTGAATACGCAAAACTCATAAGTAGTCATATAATGAGGTCTGGCTTGGTAATGAGGAAGTTTTTCCTATTTATAGTAAGATTGGTAGGATCTAAGAATTGTAAGGAGCCTGCGTATGACAAGGTTAGTGGAGTGAGGTGTTCTCTAATGTTTGATTTGGCAGTAGAAATAGGGAAATGAGACTTGGGGGAAAGGTGAATGGAATTCACGGGCATCATATCTGGGTAGTAGGAGTTGTTTATAAGGGACCTTGACTGTATAAATTTTATGATGCATGCTTTCTTTTAGATATTTACATGATGTTATGTGGTGGATTCAGATCGATCGATAATGCTACCAGTACATGTTGTTTATACTGATACTACTCTTGCTATGCCTTTTTGAGTATAGTCTGGTTGCAGGATCAGTTGATGTTTCTCAGTAACGTGGATAGCAATATCCAGCAGCTCCTACTCATCTTTTTCTATGGTGGGAGTTATGTCTTATTCTTTTGTTTCATATCTCTTAGCAGCTTTTGTACCTGTTTAGACTAGTTCCTAGGGAGGGATTCAATTGTATTTTGAAAAGGTTTCTTTGTAATCAAAGTTATGAGATTGGTTTTTATTTCGTTAAGGCAAAAATTTATGTTTATTTACTTCCGCATCATGTTTAATCGGGTGGTAAGAGTTTTCCTACCACAACCCATTCATGGTAGGTAAGCCTAACTCGTAAAGCATTCATATTCAAAGTAAAGGTAAAAAAGTGAAATCCATATGCATAAGCAATAATAAAATCTCAAAACATCGTCAAATGTTACTGAACAAAACAATCAGAAATCCCCAGGACTCAAAAGTCATAAGTACAAGAGCGCCTCTAATACCAAATACCAAATAAAACACAAATCTATCAAAGAAATTAAGTAAGATAGAAATAATGATAGACAAAATTGGGATAATCTTCGAACATAGGAGATCATCACAACTTCAAAGATACTAAAAAATACGAACTCTAGCTGCAGGGTCTACTCGTACTGAGATCTGCATCAGAAGGATGAAGGAAAAGTAAGAGTGAGTGTAGTCTACTTGTACTCAGTAGGCATCATAAGCTTAAGCAAATAGTATATCGAATAAAGAATACTAAAAGACCTTGCACGCAAAAAACTACCAGGAGTTTAGTATCAATAAATAGCACGGTTCATCTCAATTACAACAACAATCAAGATGATAATGATGAAATGCAATGGCCAATGCCAATTTATATACACCTTCCTCATTCATGTGCTACGGGATGAGACTCATGGTGGATTCACGAGATCCATATATCATACCCAAACTTAAATTGGGACTAAAATTAATATCAACAACTCAGACTCAAACCAAGACTTTTAATTAGTATCAATGATCCTGACTCAAATCAGAATCAAAATCATTTGTTTCTTTCAATTCATTTCTTTCGAATAATTTCTTAATCAATTGTTTTCATGAACCATGAGATGAATGAATATGTATGAACACGAAAGTAAAAGTAAGCTAAGTACAACAGATATGTCAAAATCTCAGAATTATAACAATTCCATGAACACATGCCACAAGCCTCAATATCAAGCCATGAATTTAAGTTTCTTGTCACCAATACATTATAAGCCCCAATTTGGAATCACAACGATAATCCATTTCATTTAGTACTCAATTATATAATTTCACCCAACTCATAGTATGCTTTGCATGGTAAGTCCCTTCCCAAGTAAAGTTTGAAGAAAGTTAAGTCAAAATCTACCTGGAAGCCAACCCAAAAGTCTCTACTTGATCATACATGAGCCTTTCTTTTTTGAATGGCTTTCGAACGCACTCAATCTACCAATAATAAGTTCTACATGTAACTACAAGTCCAATGATACTCATATTGCTATGGTCCTAATCAAGGTCCAAAAAGTCAAGCCCAAGTTCACAATGGAAAAATTAGAATTTTATTAAAAAATTAATTTATCAAAATCTTAAGGAGTTCAAATGAAATTTCATAAAAAATAGAGTTAAAATTGACCTTGAAATCATCAAGAAATCATTCTTTAACTTAATCGGGAAAATCATAAAATTTCAAGTTTAAAAACTATGATTTGAAGATGAAATCATGAAATAATCATTGGAAAATATGTAAAAGTATTATAAGAAACTTATCCAATGAAGACACGTCGAAAATTCCCTTTCAAAATCGCATAAAATTAAGTTCCCAAGCTCTAAAAATGAGTTATAGAAGAAATAGGATAAAAGAGGAAAGTTCACTGTTTAAGTGGCAGGGGCTCCGCACCTGCTAAGGTTTGACCGCAGTCGTGGTCTCGCCAAAGCAGGAAAATGCCACAAAAGCGACGACCATGAGCCACACAAGACCTCGTGGAAGCAAACCCGTCCTGCAAAAGCGAGCTCGCTAGCGAGGTTAAACACCGCTCCCCCAACGCTGCCAATGCAGATGAGGTACCGCAACTGCGATCACATGATACCTACCCTAGCTTCATAGAAGTGGACCCTTGACCGCTGGTACGTCTCTGCCAAAGCGGTAGCTTAGCCGTAGGCGCTATATCATTGGTGCAGATCAAGGGCCGCTGGTGCAACATACCAGATAGAAGCAATATCAACAACTCCTCCAAACATGGAATCGACCCTAGAAACTCACCCAACACCCCATGAATACAAATAAAATATGTTACTAGATAAAAGTTGATATTCTCGCCTCAATGAAATCATCAAATTTACTAACGGAGGTCATTGTCAACAAATGTTGACTAAAGTCAACTATAGGTAAGACTTTCAGCTTAACAACCAATGACTCAAAATGCATCTGAATGCCTCTGGATTTGAACCAATGATGTTACTAGCCTAAGAATGACATTTTAGAGCTAACAGAACTAATAAAATTCTCATACGATGTCTAAAGCTCTAAATGTTGACAAAGTCAAGCATATCAACTTTAAAATCTTTCAAAATAAAAAACTCACATAGAACCCAAACAAACACCTCGAGAATCATGTCAGCTAATTTTGCAGATCACAAATATCATAATCCAACTATGGAGAGGGGTAAAATGGTCAAAATGCATAAAAATCTAAAAATCACTACTAGGATTGTTACATTTTCCGTTTTAGTAATTGGCATTACTATTAACTTTTCTTTTCTTCAGTTTCATTTTGATTTCGATGCCAATCTAGCTGTTGAATTAATTTTAAGAAGATATTTTTTGAAAAAGTAATATTTTAAAAATGTTAAAGTTCAAAAAATTTATTCAATACGTGGGATGAACTCTAACATTTCTCGCATATTCAATTAATTATAAATTTATATCAATTTTTTTAATAGTAAATGAACTCCAATTTTTCAAATAAATTCTTTTTTACCGTTGAATTTTATTAAAATCAAACATGTATGAAAAAATAGATCTACATTTTAGAAAAGTAAAACAAAATAAATTGAGCTCTAACATTTTTGTTTGAAAATCATTTTTTTAAAATATATTTTTTAAAAATTAATTCAATAGTTAAATTGGTATCAAAATCAAAAAATATTGAAGAAAAGAAAAGTTAACAGTAACGTCAATTACTACAAAAAATAATAATAAAATTTAATTTTATTTTGCAAAGAAAGAAAAAAAATTAAAAATATCAGCTTAAATTTTAATTTTAATTAATTATGTGTATTAATAAATTATAAAATATCAAATTAAAGAATGACATGAGTCCAACTAATAAAATTTTAGATTATTTTTGGTCTCTCACATGCCTTTAAGAGAGTGAATAATACACTCTCTTTGTCACCTCAACACTTAAGAGTGTTATTCCATCTTAAAATAGTTTAGGAGGGTATTACGACCTCCTAAAAAAGTGTATAATTATAAATATGGTGATTGATAACGCTCAAACTACACCTCAAATTAACGAGGCGTAAGCGATCGTTGTCAAGTAAAGAACCCAACAAGGTTGGGGTCGAATCCCACAGAGAATATGGTGAAGATTAAGACTTTAGTGAAGTATGTGACTAGTCGTCAATCGTTTCCAGTAAATAAAAGGGGGGGTTTTGTAATCAACTTGTAAACAAAACAATAACTAACGTATGGGATAATCAGTAGGAGAGAATGAACTAGGGATGTGTTCACCATGGCGTTGTAACAATGTCGATTCTAGGCTTAATCGGGTTCTTTCTATATGCTTGTCACGATGTGATTGCGTCAATTGTATCGTCTAAACGTCTCTCGACCAAATAAACAAATTTCCTTTTCTATTCTCTCGACTCGAAAAGATGTGCTTTTTAGCTTTCAATCCTAACATCAAGTAGAGTAATCCAGTTACGGCATTAATCTTTAAGACGAGAGTTGGTAGTCTCGAATCCTTGTCGTTAATCAATTTTTCCCGGTTTTAATCTCTTTACTCAAGCAAATTAAACCTAGGCATGTTCTAATGTTTGCAACCACTAGAAAACGTGACATAAAGTATGATTAACAACGTGACAATACATATATCGAACCCAACGCTACCCGGAATCTATATTGCTACGTTTGCCATGGCTCCCACAACCCTAGTTGCGGGAGTTTTAGTTACTCATGCTCGAAGATGAAAAGAAGAAAGTCATGTTCATAAAATAATAAAGAAACGAGATCCTTACAATATATTGAGGACAATCTTCAAGTATCCAAGGACAAAAGAAACCAAGAACTCAAGAACACGAATTCAAGAATCCGGAAACGTGTTGTTGCTCTCAAAAACGACTTAAAAACTTGTTTAAACTAATGGGAGAATAATTTAAAATAATATTCGACACTTTTAACATAACCTAACATGGGGTATTTATAGGAGTAATAGAAACCAATTCCAAAACGGGCTAGGAATCCCCAAAAACGCGGGTCGCCGACTGAGTCACTGCCTAAGCGTGACGGCCAGGGGTGACGGACCGTCACGGCAGTGACGGACCGTCGCCTGGACCGTCACTGCTAGGCAGTGGTGCCGCCTGGAAGTCTGCCTTGGAGTGACGGTCCCAGTGACGGACCGTCACATGTGTGACGGCCCGTCACTCAGGCCGTCACTCTTAGGCAGAACTTCGTTTTTCTCGTATTTTCTTCCGTTTTCGTGTTTGCTTCCATTTCCTACAAATACAACATAAAAACATCAAAAACAACAACGGTTGCTTGAAAACGTACGATTGTTCTTAGTAAAAAGGAGTCGAAAGTGACGTAAATTAGCGTCACATCAACACCCTCAACTTAAAACGTTCGCTTGTCCTCAAGCAACATAACATAAAACAATAATACGACTCTACTAAGAACACAAACTCATGTCTATAGCAACTCATGGTCATTCAAACTTATTCAATTAAATCAAGCTCCCTCGTAGCACACAAATGTATGAAACACTAACTTGCAAGGATCCAAACATGTCATTCCGATATGATAGAATATTATGCATACACATACGCAGCTATCCTAACAATCAATAGACAATATAGACATCTTGGTGCCCTCACCACAAAGAAATCCCACACACAAGATTTGGGACTAGGTAAGCGCTCACACTCACAAACGATTTCAAACAATGCACATGCGATACCATAGGCTTGCCCTTACTATTCTATTTCGGTTCTTCAGAAAGCTACTCAGGATCACTACAGGACTTGTTTAGGCTTGTAATGAGGCTTCGGGTGCAGGTATGATACATTTAGGGGTTAGTGACTAAGCCCTCCTTGGAACTACTTACATCTTATCACCACATAACTTCACTTTATCCATCCTTATTCACCTTTTTATTTCCTTGATTCTAGATACAGGTGTGGCCTCTTTATTGACAATTCTTTTTGTTTCTTTTTCGATCTTTTTCATCTTTCTTTATTTTTCTTTTATTTTTCTTAGGCGCACACCCGGATTTTCATTCTATTCAACAACAATCATCTCCATCTCTTTTTCTTCTCCTTTACCACTGTAGTAGCCACCCTCAACTTAGGCTGATTGCCTACGTCAAGGTGCACAATGTCCATTGGTAGGACCAGGGCCAAAACAGGGTTTACCTCTATAGTAGCCACCCTCAACTTAGGTTGTTTTGCCTACGTTGAGGTGCACGATGTCCAAGGAAGGACCAGGGCCAAGATAGGCATTCAAAGTTAAACAGGAATGGTGACAGGTTATTGAAAGAATAAGGTCAATTACGGCTCAAACAGGGATCAACAGGGATTATTTGTATTTGGATGGTCATATAGGCTAAGTGGACTGCATCAAAAAGGGCCTGCGATCCTTTCCTAAGCAACCAACTTCAAACTTAACAAAATAGACCGGGCAAGTTCTAGATGCATGCACAGAGTAAGAATTTATAACAATTAATCTCACACACTCTTAGCACCAAGAAACTATATCGCTACCAACTATCAAACAACCGCTCGACTTAAGCATACTCATTCTAATCATATTCACACAATGACATACAAAGATCCAGACAGTCAATCGTTTCAACATAAGCTCAAAACCAGAAAATTTTTCAAGGGGCCTCGTTTTTGGACAAGAACAACTCATGCTTGCTATAGATACTAAAAAAAATAAAAAAAAATTTAAAACAACAACTTAAACATGCCGGTTCTACTAGATAGCACACCGGAGGGAAAAGAAATCGGCAACAAAAACCCTCGGTGGTGACTCACAGGTTTCCCAACACCCTCAACTTAGACTCATGCATTGTCCCCAATGCATATATGCGAAAGCTAAAAACTGTGAGAATAAAGGAATACCTGTGAAGTCGATATGACTTAAATTTCGGAACGATGTTGGAGACCGCCAGGGTCTCCAAAACAAGAGAACTCGATGGAGTGTGGCGTTCCAGCTTCCTCTTTGGGCTCCATCGCTAGTCGCGACAACTTCTTCGCTCTTTCTTTGCAGATTCTCTTGCGGTGTTTTCGTTTTATCGATTTAATTTCACCGCCTTCCTCTACATGTTTCCTCTCTCGCACCATCCTTCTTACAACAGCTAGAGTTTCAACCAGACACTTCTCCTCAAGGTGCACATCCGCAGGAGGTTCCTCAATGGTGTTGATGACCGCGACCACCCTCATGTCACTTGGTTGCTTCATCAATTTGGACACATCGAACTTGACCAATTCATTGTTCAATCGGAAGGTCAGCTTATTTTTCTCCATGTCAACCAACACTCTCGCGGTAGCTAGCAACGGTCGTCCCAAGATTATGGGAACTTCGAAATCCACCTCGCAATCCAAGATCACAAAGTCGGCCGGGAATATAAGCTTACCAATCTTGACCAGCACATCAGACAATATCCCTACGGGTCGCTTTACCGAACGGTCCGCCATCATCACTCTCATGGACGTTGGTTTAGGAGCTCCCAAACCCAATTTGTCATACACTGCTAGCGACATCAAATTGATACTAGCACCAAGATCACACATAGCTCTTCCGAAGTTGAGCTTTCCGATAGTACATGGAACAGTGAACGCACCTGGATCTCCTTTCTTTTCCACTAATGATCTAGAGGAAATAGCGCTGCAGTGATGGAGGTTGTCTTCCGGCTCAAAGCTTACCGTCCGCTTCTTTGTAATCAAGTCCTTCATGAACTTGGCATAACCGGGCATTTGTTCCAGAGCTTCCACCAATGGTATGTTTATTGAAATCTCTTTCAACATGGTCATGAAGTTCAGGAACTTACCATCGTCAGCTTTCTTTTTCAAACGCTGTGGGAACGGAGGTGGTGGTCGAGGCATCATAGTTGGAAGCTTTTCAGCTTCCTTGCGTTTCTCCGCGGGCTTTGGAGTTTCCTCCTCTACCGCCTCTTCATCATCCGCACTATCACCTTGAACATGAATTACCGGATGTGATTCCGGTAATACTTTTCCGCTTCTTGTGGTGATCGCCATACAGCTTGCGTCATTTTTCGGATGGGTGGTGTCGCTCGGCAAAGTACCTGGTTTCCTTGGGTTTAGAGATGCCGAGATGTGACCCACTTGCTGCTCCAGTTGCTTGATCGCGGTTGAGTGTGACTCTACTACCAGACTCAATGTTGATAGCTCATTCCGCATTGCCTTTACCCCAGAGTCAGTCGACTCCACCTTGAGCAGCATCTTCGCCATCATGTTCTCAAGTTTGGACGTTTCAGCTTCGCTGCCAGTTTTGTCCCGATTGCCAGGTGGTATATACAACCCACCTCTATCGGTATTGTTCCTCCAGCTTCCTTGGTCGCGAGTTTTGTAACCACCATTCTCATAGTGGTTTGGATAGTTCCGACCTTAGTTTCCTTGGCCATTGGCCTGGAAAGCCCCCAAGTAATTGGCCTCCTCAGTCTCCATACCTTGGGAACCCACAACTTGTACCTTCTCTATATTTCCTGACGTCAAGTGCCTTGTCAGGAGATCTAACTGTGTTTTAAGATGCGCCATGTCTTGGTCGCGCTCCTCCTCTTTCCTTCGCTGCTCTGCTGACATACCCACTGTATAGGTGCTAGCTGCAACCTCTGAATCTCGTGTATGCCAGGCCCTGTTGGTTTTGGTGAGCCTGTCCAAAGTAGTTGTAGCCTCAACAAACGATAGACCCATGAATGCACCACCTGCTGCGTTGTCTAACGTCGGCTTCGTAGCCAAATTTAGTGCCCTATAGAATGTCTGCATCAAGACGTTGTCGGCCAATTGATGGTTCGGGCACTGTGCCAGCTTCTTCTTAAATCGCAACCAAGTCTCGTGCAGTGCTTCGTGTGGTTGCTGCCTGAAGTGACTAATCTCATCCCTCAACTGTATCATCCGAGAGGGAGGAAAGAACCTTTCTAGGAAAGCTCCTCTCAACTCGCCCCACGTTGCGATAGAGTCGGGGGTCAATTCCGTCAACCACAACGCTGCCTCATCAGACAGAGACAACGGAAACAACCTGAGCCTGATCGCTGTCTGACTCACTCCTGGCAATTCGAATGACTTGCAGATGCCCACGAAATTCATTAAGTGCTGGTTTGGATCATCCCCAGCGACACCTCGGAACACTCCTCTCAAGTTCAGCAACTGAATCATCGTGCTAGTGATGTTGAACTTGGCTCCGGGCGGTAGTGGTGGAACAATAATGGCGCCAGTAGCGCCAGCTCCATCTAATTCAAAATCCTCATCCTGCAGACCACCAGCATTCAGATTTTGTTGGGCCTGCAGTTCGGCAGCGAGCCTTGCTGCCTCTAGTTCTGCGGCCATATTCCGCCTCAAAGTTCTAGCAAGCTCGGGATCGTAAGGTAGTATTGGTTCACCCGAGCTTCGGGTACTTGGCATGCACAAATCTGTACCCTGTCCAAAAACAAAAACAACAAACAAACGTAAAGCAGGAAATTATAACTAAGAGTCAAATAAACACACCAGACTTAATCAAAAACCGTATTCCCCGGCAACGGTGCCACTTTTTGATAACGCTCAAACTACACCTCAAATTAACGAGGCGTAAGCGATCGTTGTCAAGTAAAGAACCCAACAAGGTTGGGGTCGAATCCCACAGAGAATATGGTGAAGATTAAGACTTTAGTGAAGTATGTGACTAGTCGTCAATCGTTTCCAGTAAATAAAAGGGGGGTTTTGTAATCAAATTGTAAACAAAACAATAATAAACGTAGGAGTTTAAATCAGTATGAGAGGATGAACTAGGGATGTGTTCACCATGGCGTTGTAACAATGTCGATTCTAGGCTTAACCGGGTTCTTTCTATATGTGTGTCACGATGTGATTGCTTCAATTGTATCGTCTAAACGTTTCTCGACCAAATAAACAAATTTCCTTTTCTATTCTCTCGACCTCGAAAAGATGTGCTTTTTAGATTTCAATCCTAACATCAAGTAGAGTAATCCAGTTACGGCATTAATCTTTAAGACGAGAGTTGGTAATCTCGAATCCTTGTCGTTAATCAATTTTTCCCGGTTTTAATCTCTTTACTCAAGCAAATTAAACCTAGGCATGTTCTAATGTTTGCAACCACTAGAAAACGTGACATAAAGTATGATTAACAACGTGACAATACATATATCGAACCCAATGCTACCCGGAATCAATATTACTACGTTTGCCATGGCTCCCACAACCCTAGTTGCGGGAGTTTTAGTTACTCATGCTTGAAGATGAAAAGAAGAAAGTCATGTTCATAAAATAATAAAGAAACGAGATCCTTACAATATATTGAGGACAATCTTCAAGTATCCAAGGACAAAAGAAACCAAGAACTCAAGAACACGAATTCAAGAATCCGGAAACGTGTTGTTGCTCTCAAAAACGACTTTAAAACTTGTTTAAACTAATGGGAGAATAATTTAAAATAATATTCGACACCTTTAACATAACCTAACATGGGGTATTTATAGGAGTAATAGAAACCAATTCCAAAACGGGCTAGGAATCCCCAAAAACGCGGGTCGCCGACTGAGTCACTGCCTAAGCGTGACGGCCAGGGGTGACGGACCGTCACGGCAGTGACGGACCATCGCCTGGACCGTCACTGCTAGGCAGTGGTGCCGCCTGGAAGTCTGCCTTGGAGTGACGGTCCCAGTTTCCGTTTTCGTGTTTGCTTCCATTTCCTACAAATACAACAAAAAAACATCAAAAACAACAACGGTTGCTTGAAAACGTACGATTGTTCTTAGTAAAAAGGAGTCGAAAGTGACGTAAATTAGCGTCACATCAGTGATAATTCAGGGATACTTATGCCTTTTTCCTAAAGTATGAATGAATGAAGGAGTGGTAATTGACACATGTATTTTTTGTAAATAATAGAAATAAAAAATAGATAAATATGAAAAGATATAAAAAAAAGGGATCCTTGACCAAAGATAAGTGTCACATCACTCTTTGTTTGTCTAACTTTGTATTAAATAAATTTGCGGGAGTTATAAACCCTCGTTAATTAAAAAATAAAAAGAGACGGGCTTCTAAATTTTTTTCATCATTTATTTTTTATTTTCCTGTTGTTCCTCTCCTGCGATCTTCTAGTCATAGTTGCTATGTCGCACCCCTCTGTCTTTCTCTACCTCTTTCGCTCTTGCCCTCTCTCAAGTCTCGCATAACTAGAGCTTTCAAAATAGGCCGACCCAGCTCATTCAGGCTAGTCCACACGAACTTTGGAATTTGATGGTTCAGGTCGAGCTGGCTTATTTTTTTAGTGGATCAAAAATAGTCAGCCTAATTGTCACGACCCAAAATTGGGCCGTAATGACGCCTACATAACCCCCTAGAAGGCCAACCAACTCAACAATGCGGAAGATAAATAAAGTAATTTAATATAAGAAAAGCTGAACAGAAATATACGGAGAATATGGCCAATAGTAAATATACATACCAACTGTAATAAATATACAAAAATAGCCCTAAAGTGACCAAGAAGACAAAACATACACAAGAATTAACCCGGACCTGGTGTCAGCGGTACAAGAGTGTCTAAAGTACGGAGTAGCTATACAACAAACTTTGTCTATCAAGAATATAAAATATAGACAGAAAAGTAGAAGGAAAGCAGTAAAAGTCTCCAAAACGCCGGAAGCTCACCATGATACAAACAACAACTGGCCTCAAATGATAGGAGGATCAACGAGGGTGGCTCATACTAGGTGTTGCATCAGAAAAAGATGCAAAATGTAGTATGAGTACCAAAACAAAGGGTACCCGGTAAGCCTCATAGGTCGACCGAGCGTAGAAAGATAATATATAATATAAATTACAGGAAAGTAAGCTAACTACAGGGATTCACCTAAATCTAGTTATAGAATCTAAAATAGAACTAATCGGGCTAACAGAAAAAAGGTAACAACCAAAAATAAAACCAAGGCAACAGACAATCCAAGTACACTTAGGCATCATACAATGCAATGAGGGATGATGTGATGTATATGTGTACAAAAAGAGAGTAAAAACCCAATATATGGTACCCCGGGTCTCCCAGAATTTAACATCGAGCTCATCAACAAATGCATAAAAGTAAAACCTGGATATGTAATCATCGGGGCACCCATAATTTAACATTAATCTCATCAACAAATGCATAAAAGTAAACCCGAATATGTGATCATCGGGGCACCAAGAATCGATCATCTGGCTCATCAACGAAAAAGTAAATGAAGAAAAGGTCTGGGGACGTCCCTTGGACTGTCATAAAAGTAGTACTTTTCCTTTCCTTTCCAAAATCAGTAGTAAAACTCAAGATAACTCCTTTAAAATCCGAAAATCCTGATAACCATAGTAAATCTCAAGTTTGAACCAAAAATGTTGAAAATCTTTCTTTTCAGTACCACTAGGTATGTGGATGAAATATAAGAATGTAAAGTTCCAAATTTTGAAAATATTTCACACCACAACGCAAATCAGGGCAAAGCACTCTCAAATCAAGAGAACTGACTTGGAACTCCATCCAATTCGTGCTATGGCTTTGGGACCCACAGTTACACACAATAATAAAATAAAGCGGGAAAGAAATAGAATATAAATATGAAAATAACTAAAATCAACTACTGTACCTCTACAACCTCCTAAAAGCATACTAAGGATTCTAGGTTAGCCACCACAACTCTACAAGTCTCTAAACTAAGGATAACAGTAATAATTCTAATCTATGATCCGAAATGGCCAATTTATTACAAGTTACAAGATTTAAGCCTATTTCCACCTAAGATCCAAACTAACGTTCCACTAACATATAAGATATAAAATCTAACTAAACAGAGTCTAGAAAAGTAAATCATAACCCACCTCGAGGCCGAATCGCAAACACGAACCGATACTCATGTGCCTTCCCCTTCTGAATAGCCTCAAAAAGCTGTCACGCTATCACAAACACATTCTAGGTGTCAAGGCGAGAAGATTGACACCCATAATACTATACGGAAAATTGGGTCAAAAAATGACCCTCGGGACCTGCATAATGAAACAGGAAACAAAATCCACAATTATGTCCGCAATGGGTTAAGGAACTCATGCCAAAAAGTTGAGCGCGAATGAGACTCATTTCGGGGCCCAAAATAGCCTCGAAGTCCTACTGGTCCAAGGAGAATTTTAAAGAAAGAATAACAAAATTTAACGAAGAAATCTTACCAATAGAAGTCAGAATATCGATCACGGACCAAGAATTATCCACCCCAATTATCAAGAATCATCCCACAAGAAATTGGAGCTTAGAGCTCAAGAAAAGGGCAGAAAATTACTTTGGGGAAGCTTCAAAATGAAATGGAGAAGAAGAAACATACCAAATTAGAGCCAACAACGACCATGAACCAGAAATATATTTGCCTCCAAGCTGTTAGAATGATCAAGAAGTGAAAATGGAGGTTTTGGGTCTTAATTTAATGGACGAACGAGTTTGGGAATTTTATGAAATTAATGAAAATGAAGAGAAAAGGCCAGTTATAAGTTGTCACTCCCAGGCGCTACAGCGGCAATGCAGGCGCAGCCGCACTAGCGCCGAGGTGGGCTGGCACAGTGCAGGAGTGCTGGCATGCCAAGGCGGGCGAGCATGCAAGCGTGGTGCCCAAGCGCAGGCACATGATCGCAGGTGCGGTCCAGGCGACGCCCTAGCGCCATACAAGCAACCAGCTGCAGACAGTAGCCTAGCTTAGGCAACTTTCACACGATGGACTCCCGGGCAGGGTCCCGCAAACATAATCGAGCTGATCTATTTAAATAGAAATGACATTTTGGACTCAACAGAATCAACAAAA